>CM035151.1:33361158-33578658 GCA_020205615.1 Panax quinquefolius
AGAGAGAGAGAGAGAGAGAGAGAGATCAGTCGTGTATCGATCGAGAATAGAGAGGGAAATGTAGAAATAGGGAGGGAAATGAAAATGAGAGGGCGAGGGAAGGTGAAGGGTTTTTAGGTTTATTTTCGATGGATCGTCGAGGTTGTATCCATCGACGTTAGATTAACCTCGACGCATTATTAAAATCGAGGATGACCCATATTCGATCGAAGATATACTCACTACCAAGTGAAACACTCATGCCAGGGAGAGGATCTTAAGTCCGACTGATGTCAGTCGAGGATACATTAATTCCAACTGAATTAATATCAACTAAATATTCGGTCGGTCTTATATTAACATCGACCGAATACATTTAGTCGACAATAATTCCGTCGAAAATAAAGCTTTTTCTTGTAGTGATATAAAGAAATAAGTTACTACCAATAGTACCTTCAAGTCATGACCTTTTAAGAGCCTGTGGTGGGCTAAGATGACCCAAGAAGATACTATTGGGCCAGTAGTTTGAGGCTTTATTTTGATGGATTTGATTCGATTTGGACTTGGGATTTGACCTGAGATTTATTCCGGACTCGGGATTTGACCCGGGTTGTTTTATCTACTGCCACCACCTTTTAAGTAACCAACACCTTTTAGACTTCCAACAAATTTTGTTGCACGAGTGTCATACAAATAATTCTTTATAAACACAAGTCTTAACACATGGCAGTAAAACATTTAAAACCGGATAATAAAATAATTTTCTTTTACACATGCATAACCAACTTAAATGTTTATAACATTTAGCAATGTAACATACTTAGGCATGCACAAAATATTTAATCACATTTTAATGCACAAATAAAATGTCCTAGAGCCTCAGATTTAAAAAATCGAATATTTGCAATGACCTTACATATTTTTCTTAAGACTCAAATCTTCAAAGTCTTTGACAATAACCTTTCATCAACTTCCTAAAATTTCACAATAGACAAATTAGTCTATAATATTAAGTCATCATCAAAACAAAAAGGTAAGAATATTAACAAACCAACAATAACTTTTCATGTAAGGAAGCTTCTTAGTAGGGTAGGCCTTCTCTTTAAGAATCTCCGAGGAAAAAAGAGAGCCTTTTTTCCCGAAGTGTCTTTTACTTGTTGAAGTTCGACTAGCTATTTCCGAAGCTCCTTCAATTCTTTAACCAAGAATTCCACGCCTTCCGATTGTGAAGTAACTTCCTTTTAGGAGAACTTTCCTTCTCTTGGACAGTCTGGTCTTTCCCAACTGAACCCGCAGCTTTAGACGGACTTCTCCGATGATGAGTATCCGTAGGGCAATGTACCCTCTTCGGATTCTCAGGAGTACGACTTCTGGATCTGCTTCGGCGTCGAGCTCTTTCACTATGGCGAGAATACTCAAGGCGAAGTGCCTTCTTTGTATTCTCGGGGGTGTGTCCTCTTGACATGCTCCTCTGCTTACTGCGATCATATTCCCGAGAATCCATAGAGCGGTGTACCCTCCTCGGATCTTCAGGAGTATGGTTCTTTGATCTTCTTCGGTCCTGCGAGCGACTTCGAGATATTCTCCCAGAGTGCATAGGCTTTTTTCCTCTTTTAGATCGTCTCTCCAGAGATCTACCTCGTTCTTTAGGTCGAGTATGGCTAGACGCTTCATCCTCCATCTCGGCCAAATGAACCATCTGTTCAGCAATTTCTTTCATCTGCTTCAAAAGAACTTCTAAAGCCTTGTTAGCTTCTTCGGCCATGTAAGCCAACTTGGATGCTCTATCAACCTGACCACTTCGGTGTTGAGTTCTAGGCGGTGTGCCTTCTACCCTTTTCCGATCTTGGTCAGGTCTTTTATTAACAGTATAAACTAATCTTCTTTTGACATCACCATGGACCTTTGCATGAGAACCTTCAAAAACGTCTCGTGATGCAGTACTATCATGATTGCTTTTTGAAGGACCCAACCTATCCTTGACAGAGACTCGTTGTATAGACGAACTCACATCCATCGGCTGTCCTTCAGGGGTGACTGTTCTACTCCTCACCATAACTTCCAATGTAAAATAGATGAAATATATAATTAAAATCTAGAAACAATAGACAACCCTCCTTCTAGCGCCAATGTTAACGCCAAGATCTTTCCACGCGCCTCAATCACATAAAAGCGCGTCCAATCCTGTACAGTAAACACATCAATACCAGAAGCTTAACGGCTTGGACCGTCGGGGGATAGCTCCGACATAAGAGTCAGTACAGACAGATACAATGATAACAATGGAGAGTATTTAGTTCTAGTGTTTTGATAAGAAAAATATCAGTTACCTCTCTTTGTCCTCCCTTCTGCTATCATATACTACTCTTTTTGTCCTGCATGTTGCCAACCTGCCTGACACCATCCCACTGGTGGTAGCTCACCTGCTAATCTCATCACCCTTTTTCCACCGCCGGCCGATTCTGTCTAATCCTCATTAATGAAATGCAGGAATAACAGTCAAAGTTTATCTTTGTCATCATCACCGGTCAAAGCTCAAAGTACAACCATATTCATTCAATAGTCTGGCCCAATAACCCGACCCACTCCACTACTCCAGTCCAAAGTCCAGACCCAATGGCTCGGTCCAATGTGGCTAAAATATTATGACCCAATAAAAATTTAGGAGGTGTTTGTTTAGAGCTGAATGGAGCTAAATCTGAATGGCTGAATCGGTTAGTGCGTTTGTTTTGGTCTGAATAATTGAATCGGTAAGATAGACGAGCTGAATGACTAAGTCAGATTTTTTGAGTTGAATGAGCAGCTGAATGAAGTAAAAAAAATTTTAAAAAAAATATTAACTATTATATTAAGTAATATTAAATAAATTTACAACAATTTTAAATTTTCTTAGAGGGGGTAAAATAATAAAATTTTATCATTCAGATGTTTCAGACATGTTAATTATCAAACATCTTTATTCATTCAGATTCAGATTCAGCTTATTCAGATTCAGATTCAAATTCAAATTTATTTAATTTTTATCAAACATCCCCTAGACTAATCATTATTATATGGCCACTCTAAAGTTAGGTACTCCCTCTGGTAATAATAGTAGTCTTAAATAAGGAGTAGACGTTTTAGGTTATTGCCGCACATGTATTGAGAAATACATTTAATGTTATTTTTAAAATTGGTTAAAATTATCATCATTGTCCCATAAATTTCTTAGAAATTTATTCGAGTAAAATACAATTGGGAAAAAAAGAAGCAATTTTATTTGAGTAAATTTCTTAGAAATAAGAATATTTTTTCCCTAAAACATCTATTATAGATTTTGAAATGGAGGGTCTAGGGAGTATTTTTTGAGCATTTATGGGCAGGCAAGGCTACTTGTTAACAGAGATGAATTATTCCATACCTTTTTACAACAAAGAATAAAATTCATAAATTAAACATAAATTAAAATGATTCATTCCAATAAAACAAACAAACACAATTTTTTTTTCATTCTATAGAAATAAATCATTCTATTCTCACATTCCTTCCTTCCTTCTATTCAAATATAACAGTAACTCGATTCAAATATAACAGTAACTCATTTCAAGAATCAAAAATTCTCATTTCCTAAGATGTACAAAACCCATAAACAGATTCCTTTCACATAAAACCTTCACATATCATACAACTGCAAATCTGTAATATAAAGTGCACCACAGGTAGTAAAATTTAATATTTTTCACAAAACATTTCCCAAGATATGGAACCCATTAATCATTTGTGTCAAGTGAACCTTATTGAAATACTAGCATCACTTTTTAATTGTGAAAATATCAATTCCAACACAAAAAACCTTGTGATTTATCCGTTGAAAGATATTCAGTAAAGAAGCCAAACTTACACATTCACATATTACTACTACTAACAGAACTCTGTATCAAAAAGTTCAACTCGAAAGAGGGGATTTTTATTACATGCCACATGAAATATAGGCTGAAAATAGATAAAACACCTAAGAGAGAAAAAGGAGAGGCTACTGATGATTGTATGTGTAATTCTGATGCAACTGGGTAGCTGATTCAGGTTTCTGTGATGATTGGGGCGAGTTCTTGTTGGGGCTTTGACTCTTCCCCACAGGAGGCAGACACCTCTTTGAGAAGTAAGAGGCTATCTTCTTTGTCTTCCCGCCACTTTTCTCTGCAAATTTTTAAAAGGAATTCTTTTATTTTTTATCAACCTTGAAAAATGTAAATCAGATGGTGGGTCATATATTCCTTTAGATTGACATAATGTGAGCAAACCTGGAGAAGGCGACAACCCAAGTTTGTTTAAAATATCTTTCTTGACCTGCATCACAAAGAATAACTACCATCAACAATTTAAATTTGAAACAAATTGAATGTTCAAACTAATTTTGGCTACACAATTTGGTTCTATAACTAGGGATGCACGTGGTCGGGGGTGGTTCACCAGTGACTCAGAGGTCTCAGGCCAGCTGGGGCTGAGGGAGGGGTATGCAGACCTAGCCAAGGCTGTTTTCTCCATTTACAATCAGTAAACAAAATATAAACATTACTGTTACTCTAAGATCACTTGCTTTTGTAGTTACAAATGTATATGATCTTATATTTTGAATGGAAATGGTATGATACAAATTTTCAGATTATTTTTATATACCGGGCAATGTTCTAGAAATTCCTGTCTAGGTCCAATAATCTCCACCTAGACGCTAGGCAGTTCTCGATTTGGCTGGACGCCTAGGCCCCGCCTAAGCGGAATCATACTTCTACTTTGATGCTCTACAATACTTGCAATGAATTTGTTAAATATTTAAAATATTATTTTTTTGGTAGTGTTTCATGTAAAATTCAAAAAAATTATATCTATTATACGCTTTATAGTATAACAAGTATGTACAATACAAAAATAAATAAATAAAACTGCCTAAGCACCGCCTAAGCAGCCTAGGCGCTAGGTGCCCGTCCGCCGCCTAAGTTCGCCTATCGATTTTAAGAACACTAATACCTAGAGGTAACAACTAAAGCATTTTAGCGCCAAATGGCCCAGATCAGTTCAAAGGGTCAGAATAGTCCGACACGACCCAAGCAATATGGGAAATATGGATAGGATAGGACTGGGCCATGCCAAAAAAAGGCTGGACGGGACCCGTTCAGCCGGGTCAGGCCATACTGTGCACCATAATTACAACCATCAAAATATAAAATCTGTAGCAAACGTAGACAAGTCTAAGCTCAACTGAACCATTTTAAACTTCGCAGGTTGCCAACTGGCCATGATCGTCATTAAATTGTACCAAATTACCAATATTCGGCTAATCCTTGTGTGATGAGTCTGACTTTGGATACATGGAATACCTTAGCTCTTATTATCAAAAGACACATAACGAGCATAACTAACCTGCCAGCGGTTATCTGTGAAGTCTGATATCTCACGTACTTTATTCCTTAATTGTGTTTTCGACACAGTGGGAAACTTAAAATGTAAAGACTCCACCACTTTATTGATACCCTGCGAGCATGACTGAATGACAGATACCTGAAACATCAAGGTACACTCTATTAGACACAAGTTATTGTATGCTATAATACTTAATAATGTACATTTCATATATTTTTCATACCAAACATGTAGGTTAAGTTAGCATTTTTTTCATTCTAAAAGAAGAAAAAGTTAATTCAGTACAACACTAACTACAAAGCTTTGATGATATATGTTCGGGTTAGATGCATCATGGGCTACCAAAACCAAAGTGCACAACTTACAATCTGAGGCAAATCTGAGTCCAGTATTGCAGTTGCAGTTGCAGTTGCAGTTGAAACTGGTGTGGTACTCCCCTTGCTACTTGATGGGCTAGCCTCCAGATTCTCTTCTTGAAAATCTTCAATAACCGATATCTCTATAGATGGACAACCAGGGAAAGCAAGCATACTAAGGGCCAGCAAACACGTTTGTTCAATATCTGGTGTACCAGTGAGATCTTCAGTCAATACTGATGGGACCTTTTCGTGCATTAAATTTGATATAATCAAGGGTTTGTTTCTCCGAAGAGCGTGCTCAGTCACATTATGGAGATACTTCTGCTGGCGGAAAAACACACAGAAATCCTCACTCTCCACCTGTTTAAAACTAGGTGAGCTTCTGGCCTCCTCAACTAAGCCTTTGCATTCCATTTGGTCTTCTTGTACTCCCTAAGGGCCACAATAAAAGAGATATATAAAAGATTGTCTGACGCATTTTTCATGAAATTGTCACCAACAAATCTATAAAGGCGGTAGTCATGGAAGAGACGAATAAAATTGGAATCTCATTCACCACCACAAAACTTGTATACACACTAGTTTTGAACACATTGCATCATGATGTGGGTATTTGGATGTTATGTTTAACCATGGAATTATAGTTGCAAATGCACAAATTGACATAGCCTCCAACTCTGTCTAATATATCTGAAGATGGTGCTAAACTTCTATAATAATTATTGAAGCTTTGCAATGGTAGAAGTACCTCATTTTCTGAAAGATATCCATCAGGCACAAAGAAGCCACCTTCACTTTCATCCTCTTCAGCTTTAGAAGGTCCTTCCTCCAAACTTTCCTCTTCATCATCTTTATCGCAGTCTGACAAACTTTCACCTGGTTCCTCCTAAGAAATAAAGAAAAAGTTAGTTCCAAATAACTTGATTAATAATTAACTGAAGGCATACTGGAGGATAATTATGTTTAAACCCTTCAATAGAACTTCTTTACAGTGGTGCCTTCTGCTGGGGAAAACTTGTATCTTACTAGTTATGCTATGTATATTGGTCAACTACACCATACAAACATCAAATCCATGAAATGATATAATTCTTGCTAATAAATTAACATAAATCTCTAACTTAAAAACGTTAAGTTTACAAAACAATTCTGAATTGCCAACCAGTTTTGAGTTTTGACGTACATAATAAACATGAGAATTGAAGTTGACCATTGGATTGCCAAATAATAAAATCAATAGAAGTTTCCAACAGCTTGAAGATCAATTTCTTTACAAATAGACATACTTCTTCCCTTCTTCATCACACATTAATCTCATAATCAATGAAATCATATTTTTCTTTAATAATATACTTGCATATATTTTTGTAACCTAAAAATGATATAATACATGAGAATAGCACTTAGGTCAACATTTGGATGTCCAAATAAACACATTACAGAAGTTACTAGTGACTTTTAAGAGAAATTATTCTTAACAAATGCTGGCATACCTCTTCCCATTCTTCATCACTGTCAATCTCATAATCCAAGTCTGGATCCTGTACAAAAGGATGGCGAGGTCCAATTACTCGACTGAAAACAGAAGACATTATCAGGGTTATATTCCAAGCCTACATGATTGATAATAACTTCCAATTTATATCATCTAAATATAAATGACTAGCTTTTTATTAAAGAGGCAGCAAAAAGAAAAACATTAAAAAACAAGTCTGAGAATGTTCATTTACTTAAAAACTCAGATAGCATGTCAATTGAATTGTACTCATCTTTATCAATCATCTGTACAATTTAACCTCTCTTTTTTCCTTATTTTATTTTTTGCATATTGAAGTTCATTATGATACAAGCAATGATTTCAACCTATAAAATTCATCATAAAGTGATTGGGTGTCTATAGACAACAAAGTCTGGAAGATTTTTAGAGATCTTAGGAAGAATCACAAGACTTATATGACTTCCCATTTATGATAGCAAGTTAAAATCATAAATCTAATGACATTCAATTTTGTTGATTCTCAAGAAACATTAAGGGGTAGGCACAATAACAATTACACTCCTGACAGATTATAATGTTCATGCAATTAGACCAAGAGATCCGGTGCCTTGGCAAGGAAATTCCTTGCTTGTATGTTGACAATATATTATTAGAGTTAAGTTACCAGGCAATTCAATATTATGAAATAGCTATAATAAAGAAAAAACAGTGGCATCATAACGAGAAACCATCTCTGGACTTGATGCAGACATTTCATAACTAAAATAAAAAACATTGATGGCAGAATTTGGATATATATTCTGACAGTAAGAAAATATAACTCAGGGAACAGAAGGGAACCTTTGTTTTGGCCAAGTACCATAAAATGCAGGTCTATGGCTTTTATCAAACTGCAACAGCTGCTTCTTCCGCTTGAAGTTCCGGCCAGTAGGAAGCGGACCATCTGCATTTGTATGATACTGTCTGAAATTGTTATTTGTCTCACGACTCTCACCCCATCCATCATCAAGCTTCTCTAAGCTCAATTCATCGTCACAATGCGATTGTCTACTCACAGTTAGCTTGAGTTCCTTAACTAGTTCTGTCTTGGGAATCCGCCGAATGCCCCAATGCTCTTTTCTGTTGGACCGAATAGAATGACCTAAGCGACGCCAATAATTCAAGAGTAGCCTGTGAAATGTAAGAAAAATGAAAATGATAACCAATTTCCAGAAACCAAGATAGAATTCAATATTAATTATATTTTAAAAAAGAAAGAAAGGAAATAGACATCAATATTAAAGATGAAGGAAGACCCACTTCCAGATATTCTCTGTATCAGTTACATCATATTGTGAAAGAGCTGAGTCCATTGATTCAGTGACTGAATCAAACATCTTTGAACTCCTGTTACAGGATGTATCTGTACTTGTTATTTTGGCTGGGGATGGCTCCTTCTGGGAGGGAGAACTATTTTTGGATTTTTTAAGGAAGCGCTCCATGAGTGACGCCTGTTTCTGCAGAGCAAGTTGCTTTTTCAGTTCAGCTTCTTCTTTCTCACGGCGTCGTTGATCTCTCTCTGCTTCCTCCTGCTGCCTTCTTAGCTGTTTCCTCAATTCAGATTCTTCTTTCTCATGACGTTTTTCCTCTTTCTCTGCCTCATCTTGTAACCTTTTGAGCTCCTTTTCCTGCAGTTAATTAAAAGTTAAAATAGCTAATTAATGAATAAGGGTTTTGCTAAGTAGGTTTAAAAATTAAACAATTTAAAATATAGAGAATCTGCTTCTGTTCTGTTACAAATTTATATAACAATATCTATATCCTCTTAAGTGGATTTAAAACAAATTATATCATTATGCCTTTTGGGATATGCCATAGATAAACCAAAAACAGACATCCCATTTCACGACAAATTTATGGATAGAATACTTGTGCTATTACTAACAAACATATAGGGCTAAAAACTAAACTTACACTTTGCAACTTTTCCTTCTGAAGTTCCAGATCCAATCTTTTCTTCTCCTTCTCAACTTTATGCTTATGTCTTTCCATTTGTTTGATCAACATATTATTTTCTCGTTTCCCTTCTTTCTCAGCCCTACAACCATGAATAAAATTTAAACCTAGAGAAAAGACAATTAAAGCAACAAAATATACATGACAAGACTACTGAAGAAAGCATACATGTCAGCTCCAGTTTTCTGGACCATGCCGTTAATTAACACACGGATATTTGCCTCGCTTAAAACTTTAACGAGCCTTTCTGATGCTTTCATCAACTCTTGCCTGCAGATCTGATCACTCTCTAACTTATGTAAAACCTTTATCATCGCTGAAATGAAGACCAAACATCAGTGACCACTCTATGAGCAAATGCTAGCTTGACATATTATAACATTTCATTATAATTGATAACATGCCTATTACCATTAAAAAATATATGGAAAGTGCCTCCCTACCCACAATTTATGATTGTTTCACTAGAAGCCTTTAGACATAGGACAAGTTTACCCAAAAGTAAAGTGTTTTCCAACTGACGAGTATACACCAAATTTTGTTAATGAAATGAACCAACTATGTAAAAGATATGACGCTAAGCACAAATCTGACTAAAAGAGATGATGCTTCTCCACTAGTAGATATAAGGCAAAATACTAGATTGTGACTTTTTTGAGGGGTTTTGGGGTGGGGGAAGTCCCAAGTGTAGGAGAAGAAACTATATTTCCTCAGAAAGTTGACATAAGAATGAATGTTGATCTAGGCTTTTAGCTCACATGTAATATTTAATGTGACTCAAATGTAGCTACTATTTTTTGACAAGTCTCACATGAAACCAATGGAAAAATAAAATCTTATTTTCTTTACTAGAGATAATATGGAAACATAAAATCTCTCAATCAATTAAAACAAAACCATGTTTCCTGATTTCAGCCCTTAATTAAGTCTTCACAATTCAATACGACTTTTAAAAAGAAATGTGTTCCCTTTGAAACTAAATGAAACAAAATGAAAGTTGTAACTAAGCTTCCATCCAAACAAACCTTATTCTGAAGCAGTAAGCACACATGTAAGTTGTAGCATTTCCCCTCCCATGGAAAAGGATCTATAGATACTTTTGCTACAATGATTTCTGCTTTTGATTTTTTGAAATTAATAAATTGAATGTCATGAACTTTTGTAATTTATTATGCTTTCCTAATTCCAATAAATCCACCCAGGCCACAAGGGTCACCAAAAACATACAAGAAATGGCTGGCACCCAGAAAGGCTCTCGAATGGTCTACCTACATCATTTGCAGCTCCCAATCACTAACATTCTAGAAAGAAACCGTAAACTAGCGACTAAATAGCAATGGAGATTTTAATGCAAGATTTTAATGCAACAAAAGCTAGGTAATAGAAATAAGATTAGGCACCAGCCGCACACACAGTCATGGGTAGTAGCACGATTATATCCAAGTATAAAATAGACACAGAACAGAAGATGATCCAACAGCATTCATGCACACTGAAATCAAGTAATCAACTCATAGGTATTGCTAATTATGCTTTCTCACCATAATCTTCGATTAAGTAATTTAGACAAGATAAACAACAATAACAAAAATGGTATCCCTGCAATGAAATATGCTTGATCTCAATTAGAGGTGGAAAATTTAATATAGACTATTTATCTGACCATAAACAGCAGTGATCCTTTCATGTATCTTCTTTCGACATGTCCGCCAAATCTTCAGTGAACTACGCATTGATTTTGGGATCAATTTTACATCTCTTGTCTGCATATTAAAACATACACAATGTTGAATAAGAAGGATTGAATACATGAGATGAGAACAATAAGACAGAAAATTTATATGGAAACAACAAATCCCAAGAAATATCCACTAACACTATATATTGATATATAGTTAATCAAGTAAATTAGAGAATAGTTAGTTAAGAGAACATTAGACATAACGGTAAAAATGGTAAACCAGAAATCAACAATCAAATATATCTGATATATAAAATGCCTTAACACAACTCAACCCAATAAACAGGGTTTACTCAGAACACATCAGATATGAAATGTAGCTTATAGGCACTGCTTGTTAGTAAAGTTAAAGGATATGCATAAATGAAAACAAGATCCTTTAAAAATATGTATTGGAGCAATTAAAAGTTGTAGAGGAAAACAAAACCAAACAATTTGAGCAAACAGAAAATTTACATACTATACATAACAACTAACCAAATTCAATAAACATGATGAAATTAATATAGAGCAGAAAAGGTAACATATACACAGAAATCAAAATTTCACCTCCCAACACCAAAGGCAAGACTCAGAATCATCTTCCAACACATCAGCATCTGCATTAGGCAATCCATAAAATGATCTCTGCCCAATCAGAAGCACAGAGCTCTTCACAGAAGCAAGGGTAACACCACTTTCTCTCTCCTTCACCTTCTCATAAATCTCATCAACCAATTTCGAAAGCGGAAGATTACTCCCTTCCAACAAAAATGCAATCACTGAATTACCCAATGTACTTAAATCCAAACCCACTTTCTTCTTCTCCTCCAAAACCTCCTTGAAATAATTAAATAACCCATTTAACTCTTCAGCTAATGCGCCGAGGCGAGATTCTCTACTTTCCTTGCTCAAACACTCAACCAGCGAAGCTCTCTTCCTCTTCAAAGACGTCTTCCCATTGCTCATTTCAGGCTTATTCAACTCATCCACATCAATTACCATTGGTTCCCCCATTTCAAAACCCTAATCGTGCCTGCAATTTCTCAAAAAATCACAGAAAATCCAAAAATTCCCGTTTGATTCAAATCTAGATTTTCAGATTCCCCAATACAATCAACCCACAAACAACAAATACAACGAAAATTCTTAGATTTCCCCGAGAAAAATCAAAACCCTTGTAATTTTACCAGGAAAATTGATCCAATAGGCCGAAATGAAGGAAAATCAGACGCAAATGATTGAAACCCACTCTCAGATATCTTCTTCTCTACTTGTGCTTTTGGATTTTTTTAATCAATTTTCTAGGGTTTCTTGTAAAATGGGGAAAAATAGATGTGGAAATTTATAGATTAGGAGTAATACTTTTCCAAAGTCTTTATATTTAAACTTATATTGATATATTGATAGTGAAAAAACAAAGAGATTCCCGCCATTTGAAAACATAATTTGGCTCCAAAAAAGAGTGCGAATTTCTGCTTGGCGCCCTTTATTGTTATCTTTTTGTTCTGGGCTAAAAGGGGCAAAGGCCCAAAAAAAGCGAATTGGCCTTCGCGAACGTCAATGATGGGCCAAACTGGTCCAAGTTTGGCTCAGTGGTTAATAATCCTCGACTGTTGGCTAGCTGAGCCTGATAATATGTTTAACCAGCGGAAATTATTTTGAAAGCCCTTGAAATTTGCACTTTATGTCCCATACTTATCCGATAATTGCATTATAACCCTTTAATGTCATGTTAGGAAATATTAAAAGGGCAAAAAGCATGGGGATAGAGCAATTGTTTTGTTTGAGACAAATATGCCCTTGTCAATAACATAGGGTCGGAAAAGACGACATAAATTGTTATGGACGTATTTATTGAAATGAAAACTCTTGCCTTGTTCCATAATTTTTTTTTAGAGAATAACAATGTAGAGAAAACAATAGTGAATAAAAATTTTAAAAATAATAATTATACACAAAACACAAAATTTATGTTATATCCTCATAAATCATGATACTCTACAGTCAAACATTACTGTCTCAAACTTACGGTCCAGATTTTAAGTTTACCATTTATCTAACATACTTTGCATATCCCCTTTTAGCGATGGACCGGGTGACGATTCGGTCCGTCGTTATATATAGAGCAGTCGTCTTAGTTTTTAGCGACGAACAACATATAGCGACGGAGAGAACCTATAGTGACAGATTGAATCGTCGTCTGGTCCATCGCTAAAAAAGAGTATGCAAAATATGTTAGATAATGAATAAACTTAAGATCCGGACCGCTCAAACTTAACCACATTTTGTATAACTTTACAATCACCTCTAAACAAGGACAAACTCTCATGCATGTAAGTAGGGTCACTTAATTTCACTGGAAAATATATATTTTATAATACATGATAAATTTAGAAAAGAAAATTAGGTGTAATATATAAACTGACCCCACTAAAATTTTATAAATTTTCTAACGCAATTGAAATTATCTTTTCAGTCTATCACCCCTATTCTTTTATATATGCATCTTTATCTAATTTATTAAAATAAATAATGATTTAATTTATATAAATCATTTTTTTTGAGGGAAATATGCCTTTCTCAATAGAAAAATAAAACATATATTGTTACGTACATATTTATTGAAATAAAAACATTTGTCAGCAAAGACGCCAAAGAATATTTGGTACTGTACGACGGTGTCGTAACAACTAATCATTGGTATAACAGAATAATCGTTGGATATAGAAAATGACAAAATAACCGTTAATAAAAGTTATCGGCGAAACTATTACATTTAACTATTAAAATACCTGGGAATAAAGGAACAGAAACGTATAATGTCATTACAGTATTTCGCAGTATTGAACCAGTAATTGTCACAGTAGTAAAAGTAATAATGGAAAGTTACGTATTTAAAAGTCCCAGTTATGAAAAGTTAAACAAACTCATTAATATGTTAGGTAAATAACATTGCAGAACGGATCTAAAGCACTCCTCTTAAATAACACTCTATCTTAAATAGCACTTCTTTATTAAAACTACGTCGTTTTGGAGATTCTTTTAAAATACAAAATAATATTAAAATAGAGTGGTCCCACTTGCTTTCTTTTTATTTACAAAAATATCATCCGTGTGCCCACTTATTTTTAAAAGAATCTCCAAAAATGTTACTCGTGGCCCCACTTATTTTTTAAAAGAACTGTTTTACAACTAATTCACTAAAAATTCCTCAAGTCACATAGACTTGGATTACACTGATCATTAAGATCACAATTACAAAGGAATTGAATGATTTGAAGCGTTGTTTGCCTAAAAATACTACTAGCAATTACACGCAAGTATATGTGATCACTTATGCAATATAGCGACAAATAGAGTATTGTTCCCACGAAAAATAATCTAATAATCAATTAACCAACTACCAACCTTTTATTAACCCAATTTTATTTAAACGATTGAAATAATTTTGTTAAAATTATAATGCAACTAACATGAATTAACTACAAATAATATCTATCAAAATTAATTATCAAGATTATAATTTCCCCCGATGAAGTATCCAACGTATTCACCCCCTGTTCAATTAGTCACTTGCAACAAATTGCTAACCAAGAATTCATAAATAATTAACTAACTTATTCCAAGATTAGATAATTGCCTTCATTCCTAATTAATCCACTATATTCCTATGTAAACAATTAACAATGAAGCAATAATTACCGATTCTTATACAAAGTTCATGCGACACGCGTGAATAGTCCTATCCTATATGAAAATTGGATATTCACTCCGAGGAAGAATAGTTCTAACACATGTATCATATTCCCCTCCAAACCAAGAATCAAAATTCCAATATCATCTAGATCGATAGATTAATTGTTGGCCACAAAATTATTACATGAAATACAAAAATATGATAAACAATCTTGCATGTAATCAATCATAATCAAATAGAGAATAAATTAATTAAATCCAATCATTGGGTTCCATTGCAATCTTGAATAGAAAATTAGTTCAGACTAAAGAAAGAAAACATAATCATCATCAAATCCCTAAACATAATCCCAGTATAAAGATATAATAATAAGAGTAGAGAAAGAATATTTAAACAGTTCCGTCCAATACTCCGATCTTCAATCTTTGTCTTCTTCTTCCTTTTAGAAAAAGTTCTTTGTGGATGATAATGTCAACCTCCATTTGTAGCTGATAGAATGAATATGTCTCCCTTTTAAAAACCTCTTTTGAGTTCTCAATACTTAAGACTTCCTATGTCACGTTTTTTTTTTTATCAAACTAAGACTTTATTAGTTAAAAAGGTCTAATTTTCGCCGCATACACGCGCCCCACGCACCTGGAGAAGTGTCACAATGCCACGACTTAGCTCTCATAGCGCCGCGACTTTCTTCCAGCGTCGTGGTCCTCTCAAGCGGCACTGCGGCCCTCGATTCCCCAACTATGTCTTCATTTTTTCTTCCTTACACGCCCATTTAAGCCTCTAATACACTGTTAATCCCCAGTCCTTGCTCCAAGTCCTTGCCTAACATTCTTAGCTTCATAGTAAGGCTAAATATACACCATTTACTACTCTTTGTCTATTTTTGCTCTCGTATTCCATTCCTACATATTGTAAGATCCCAACTTTTATGAATAAAGATTTAATTTTCTCTAAATATCATTTTGAGTAATAAGGTGTGGATTTGATATAATGTTATAGTTGTGGGTAATATTTATAAATTTTGCAAAGTAAGCAAGTTGTCATAAAATATTCGTTTGGTCGGGGAATATTCTTTTTATCGGGGAATATTCGTACGACGGCACAATCATTGGTGGACCACAAAACGGAATTACTAGCTAATTTAAAAAACGACAGAAATAACTTTTTATAAAAATAACAGCAAAACTTTTACCGTTAACTATTGAAATACCCGGTGATAAAAGTACAGTAATATGTGTGGTTGCATAGTAGCACACAGTATTGTACAGTATCTTTGATTATTGATGCTTACGTAAGAAGTCACTCAGTTTTATTCAATTGTTGCAACAATAGTTGATGCATAGTATCTCATATTATTGATTCAATTATTGTCACAATATCATCTGCATAATATTTTATATTATTAAATCAATAATTGAGATGACAAAGTTATTCATATTATTATTTGCATTATTGACAATGTCTAGAAAGTTATGTCGAGCTAAGGGGTTTGGTCACCTAATTGCGCGCCAATAAGGAGAAGTCCTTATTGGAAAGCCCCCTCTTTCCTGGGAATAATTTGGTTGTTAATATTGTGAGTTATAATATTAATGATGAATAAATGTTATTAAAAATGTGTTTAGTGAAGCCAAGTGAATTGAGATAAATAGAGTGGTTTTTTATGAAGTATTTGTTGTAAATTTGGCTTATTACAAGGAACCCACTTACTCAGTTTTCAAAATCGTCGATAGAAAGTTATCTCAGCTTTTGTTTTATTACTTATATATATATATATATATATATATATATATATATATATATATATATATATATATATATATAGTCCGGATCTTAAACTCACCCTTATCAACTCACTGAGAGCTCACCCTTTTAGCGACGAACCCGTGATTGATTCGATCATACAAAGTCGTTTATACTTTTAGCGATTTTGACAACATATAGCATCGCTAAAAGTATAGACGACGGTTGTATGACTGAGCGAATCACGCACGGATTCTGTCGCTAAAGAGGGGGTAGGCTCGGGTGAGTTGGATAAGGAGTGAGCTTAAAATCCGAACCGTATATATATATATATATATATATTGTAAGACCCTGAATTTTATGAAATAAAAGTATTCAATTTTTCTATTTTGGTAAATAGTTAAATTGATAAAAATTTAAAGTTAAGGGCGATATATGTAAATTTTTCAAAGTAAGTAAGTTGTTATAAAATATTCGTTGTGTCGGGAAATATTTGTTTGGTCGGGGAATATTCTTTTTATAGGAGAATATTTGTATAACGACACCATCATTTGTATCACCAGTTGGTTATCTTTGCACTACGGGCCAAAGATATTCATCAGTTAATCATTCATCTTTGCACTACAGGCCAAAGATATTCAGTAATATCATCATTTAGGACCGAGGATGATGAAAAATATTTTAAAGAAATGAGTCCAGTGAGATAAAAAGACAAAGATTAGGGATTCGTACTTTTAGATAATCCAAGTTCAAAAATACTTCATAATAAACTATAGTGGAGTAAAATTCAAAAATGAAGATCAAAACATGGATACAATCAAAGATAGTAACAATAATTGACATCTTTGACAAAGAAGAGAAAATTTTATTTTTCTATGAATAGTGTCGTATGTGACGCCCCCAAAATAGGTATACATCACCCATTCTGAGTCGCCAAATACATGGTACATAAATCAAATACAAACTTCTTTTATACAATATGACAACATTGTAGCTTAGAGTTTTTTACGAATATTATTGTCTCATGCATGTATTCAAACTCAAATGAAGTCCTCATTACATTTATTATCACACTATTTTATAAAATAGTGAGGACTACTATAGCCACCATCTCGGACCGTCACTCTGTTCCCCGACTAGTCCCAACTATATTCTCATTTCCTGAAGAGAACAATGAAAGAAAAGGGTGAGCTCAACTAGCCCAGTAAGAAATATTATGACTAAGATAATGCAAAATAAATTATCCTTAGCCTTCAATAGTATAACAACTGATAGAATACAATAGACAACCAGTTTTAGATCAACAACTACAGTGGAATAAGCAATCCATTAGAAGAGTCAAGTAGAGCATGATATCTACTATCTTCAATGATTTAAAAGTTTTTCATCAACTTTATCATTTGAGACTCGACAATAAATAAACCACATCATCGAATCATCCATGCACTACGGGCCAAGGATATTCATGTAATCATCAATGGTCATGATTATACCGAATAATTCCTGGTCATAATCATACCAATCAATAGTCCATCTATGCACGTAAGCCACATATGACTTTCATCACAATATAAGCATGAGGATGATAACAATGATATAAACATTAATCAAATGAAATCAAGGATAAATATTAAAGATTTTAATTTATCCAGAGTTTAAAAAATATCCAAATTGTCAACATGATACTGCTTTGTGGAGTAAAATTCAAGAATAATATTCATGTATCAAAAATAATTTGGACACAAAAGAAATATATCTTCTGGGTGAATAGTACCCCGTGAATAGTACCATGTGAATAGTATTTCGGGAATAGTACCTCGTAAATAGTACCTCGGCATAAAAAGTACCCCAAATACCCGAATGAATAATATTCGAGTGAATAGTAACTGGGTGAATAGTAACCCATAAATAATAACTCGTAATTAGTACTCTGGCACGAAAAGTACCCCGAATACCGAGTGAATAGTAACTCATGAATAGTAACTCGTGAATAGTATTCTGGCATAAAAAGATCAATAATTATCAAGAAAGCTCAGAATAATATTTTCATGAAAAGATACTAGATGAAGCGCAAATATCAAGAATATTCTACTAATTTCACGAAGTATAGAAGCAATACTTCAACAAAATGAGTGTAGAAGTAGGAATACAAAACAAAATAATATTACTTACATACTACAGAGTATGGAAAAAAATATTATTTCATACGAATATTGAAAGAAAATAATATCCATACGAATATGAAAGTAATATCTCTTCTGAATATGAAATAAATAATACCCCTTACCTCAAAAGAAGACTGGATACTGGAATAGTGAAGTAGCAGACTTCTTTTCTTCTTTCTCTCTATAGCTTCTCTCTCTATAATTGCTCTTGCGAGTCTTAGTGAATTGGTGAGAATGAAAGAATAATGAGCTTCTATTTATAGGAACACATAGTTTCGATAATTGCATGTTTTGGGCCTCGAAATATTACAATATTATACCTTCATCTTTTCCTTCATTTTTAATTTAGTCTTGCAAGTATTATCAAACTTGCACTACCTCCCCTAATAGTACATCATGTGAATCAATAGTACTATCATGTGAATCAATAGTTCTATACACGTGAAACTTTTTTTACAGTATAATACCTTCATCTATACCTCCATTTTTAATTTAGTCATGCAAGTATTATCAATCTTGCACCACCTCCTCTAATAGTACATGCATGTGAATCAATAGTACATGCATGTGAACAAACAGTTATAAGCATGTGAATTAATAGCAATTAGTTGCTAATTTATCCGATTAATTATCCGATTGGTCAATATAACCTCCAAACATCAATTATTATCGAAATAGATGTCGATTTCTACCAACACTAATAATCCCAACACAATGGAAATATCAATTTCATCTTTAATAAACACGAACTTATTCATCATTAATATTATAACTCACAATATTTAACAACCAGATCATTCCCAGGAAAGAGGGGCTTTTCGATAAGGATTTCTCCCTATTGACGCGCAATTAGGTGACCAAACCTCTCATCGATAGAACTTTCTAGACATCGTCAATATTGCAAATAATAATATGAATAACTTTGTCGTCTCAATTATTGATTTAATAATATAAAATATTATGCAGATGATACTATGATAATAATTGAATCAATAATATGAGAGATATGATGCATCAATTACTGTAGCAATAATTGAGTATAACTGAGTGACTTCTCACGTAAGCATCAATAATCAATACCGTGTGCTACTTTGCAACCACGCGTATTACTGTACTTTTACCACCGGGTAGTTCAACAGTTTAACGGTAAAATTTTGTCGTTATTTTTAAAAATATTTCAATCGTTTTCTAACTACGACAGTACCTATGTTGTGGGGTCCACCAATGATTGTGTCGTCGTACGAATATTCCCTGTTAAAACGAATATTCCCCGACCAATCGAATATTCCCCGACACAACGAATATTTTATATCAACTTGCTTACTTAGAAAAAATTTTAAATGTCATCCTTAACTTTAACCTTTATCAATTTAACCATTTACTAAATAAAATAACAATTATAAGAAAATTGAATACTTTCATTTCATAAAATTCGGGTTCTTACAATCTCCCCTCCTTATGAAATTTCGCCCTCGAAATTTACGTACGTACTTGGTATGTCGAAGAGGTGAGGATACCTTGTTTAGATTCTAACTCTTGAGGTATAACCTTTGAGTGTCGAATATGATCCTTCTTATCCAAGATTTTAACACGTATCTCCTCATACGTTAAATCTTCTTCTATCTCGTCTAGTTCTAATTCAATAATGTGGTTCGGGTCGTGCACATATTTACGTAACATTGATACGTGAAAAATGTTATGAACACTTAACATACTTGGTGGTAAAACGAGTCTATAGGCCATAGTTCCTACTCGATCGAGGATTTCAAATGGGCCAATTAAATTGAGGGTTGAGATTTATTCTCTTCGTCGATTCTTGCTTCTAGAATAAGGCCCTCTTAAACATTCTTCTTCACATTCATCAGCTCCGGGTGTGTAGCTTGAGTGACTTTAACTTTATCGATTAACGTCGATTCTACTCGTATTATTTGACATCATCACGTGGGTCCCTAAAGTCTTTAACTCTATCTCTATCATTTGTAAGTCGTACGAAATGGGTCTTTGTGTTAACGATATCACACTCATAAACGCATACGATCTTCTACTCAATTCCTCAGCTACCACGTTCGCTTTTTCCACGATAATATTGAATGGTATGGTCGTAATCTTCAACAGCTCGAGCCAACATCTTCGGCGCATGATACATTCGTTTTGGGTGAAGAAATATTTGAGGGTTTTGCACCGGGTTCAAGGTCGATACAAAATTTGATTTCACGCTCTGGGGTAGGCTAGGAAGTTCTTCAGGGAATACGTCGGGAAATTTATTAACAATATAAATATCATTCTAATCTGACGTATTTTTATTTAAATCCGTGACATGGGCTAAGAAAGCTTGACATCCGTTTTTCAATAAACGAATAACTTTATGGCTTGATATGACAGTGATTGACTTTAGTGGTTTGATTGCTTGAATTCGCATAATAGGTTGGTTAAGAATATGAAAGCTAACAACCTTACGAAAATAATCGATTTTAGCATGATGAGTAGCTAACCAGTCGATTCCTAAAATCACATCAAATGCAAGTATTGTCAAAGAGATAAGATCGACAGGTAACGTGCGGTTACCGATTTGAATCAAACAAGACTTATAAATAGTGGATGTAATGAAGGTTTCTCCCAACGGAGTTTCAACAGATAAGTCAAAGTTTAATTTCTCCAGAAAATCAAAAATTTTGTAATACTTTTAATAATGAATAAAGTAATATTATTTGTTAGTGTTATGTGTTAGTAAGATGAATATTGTTCTATAACCTAGAAACATCGGAACATCGTAGTATTTGAACCACGTGAAGGATTTGAAGTGTTTGAATTTCTAAGACGAAAATAAAAGCTTTCCGAGAAATTTTACGAAAAACACTATTCATCGTATTCCGCTCAGGAATTATTTTTGAACTTCCAAGAAATACGTAATGTTATAATATCGAGGTGAAATGGACTATGTAATAATAATTCAAGTATGAAAAACATAATATTTCGCATGCGGACTTAAAATTGAGAACGTTAAGTATTAAAGTCTAATGTAATGAAATTGTGGATCTTGTAGGAAGTACAAATCCAATAAACATTAAGGGGCAAGCCCAAGATGAAATAATGTTTAAGCCCAAGTGTTTATTAATGTAAAGCCCAAATGGTGGTTAATGAGGAGTCCAAGTAAATTGGTAATACAAGCCCAAAGTTAAGTTAAGTTAATTAAATCCAAGTCAAGCTAGGATCCATTGGGTTGTAGTGACCCATGGGGAAACCCATGTTAATGTGGTTATTCTTGGTGACCAAAACTTTTGAGTAATGACCAAGATATAAGTGTAATGATCAAGTAAAGGATAAGTGTTGTGATTAGCAAGTAATGAATAGTAAGGAGGTGACTTAAGGAGGTGGGATGGCATAAGGACTAAACTACCCTAACCTTGTGTTTTCTATAAATAGAAGGAGCTTGCTAGTCATTTTCTTCTTGTTCAAAACATCAACAACTTCCACTACAAAATAACTTAAGTGGTAGAGAGAATAAGCACTTATAAGTCCAACCTTCTATTGTTAGATTTTCAAGAAAGAGAAGCTAGTAATCAAAGGTAATTGAACTTATGATCTTATATCATCCATCTCTATCATTGTAGGATGATAAGAGAAGTGTAACCTAATGAACATGTATGCTAAGAACATATAAGAATTGGATAATCAATGGACTTAAGCTGAATAAGTCATGAATAAGTAATTCAAATCCAAATAAGTTATAAACTTATGAAGCACAATGATGAACTTGTCATATGTTTACCTTAAAGAGTTAGTATGATTAATAAAATGAAAGAATGTTGCTTAAAAGACTCAAATCAAGAATAAGTCATAAGGAAATGAAATCTTGTAATTTATAATTTGTTAAGTTATGAACTTTTAAGGAATAAGCCATAACCTAATTTAAAGATAAGTGTTGTAGCATGTAGGTTGAGATGTCTAGTTGATGGATGTAATCTAGTTGAAACAATGAACAAATCCGAAGTAATGAAGTTTTGCCACAATTCACACGATTGGACGATAATCGTCGAATTCGTGAAATTCTCGGAATGGAAGTCGGATTTTGTGTTTGAACTTGGAAACGTTAATTGTTGATTCGGTTAGAAAACCCTAACGATTAACAAGAAACCCTAGAAACCGGTTCTAGAAACCCTAATTTTAGTCCCGGGAATCCGAAACCCTAATTCAGAAATTTGAAACCCTAATCTGGGAACTTAAATGATTATTATATTGCTTAAGTGTTATTAATTAGTATATTAATTAGGGTAAAGCTTAATTAATTAGCAAACCCTAATTTCAAATTTAGAAAACCCTAATTTTGGGATTTAAAACCCTAATTTATAATTGGGGAAAATCTAATTATTAATTTAATAATTATAATGTTAATTAGCAAACCCTAATCATAATTTTCAAGTTAAGTAATTAGGAAACCCTAATCTAATTACGAAATTAAATTTCTAATTTAGGAAAATTATTTTTCTATTTAGAAATCCTAATTTGTGGATTGAAAACCCTAATGACCATTTTAACCCTAATTGCTTAATTAGCGATTTTAATTAGGAAATACTAATCCTAATTAGCAAGATTTAAGTAATGATTAAGAAATTTTAATATAATTAGAAAATTCTAATTATAATTAAGAAATATTAATTTTCAATTTTGATAACCTAATTTGGAAATTTTAGAAATTAAATTGCAAACCCTAAACCCTAACCAAACCCTAAACCCTAAGGGTTTGGCCAATTGTCTAAAATACCATTAAAATTAAATACAAAAAGACTAAAATGCCCTTAATGCATTATTGTGACTTAACTTGCAAGAGTTGGCCTAGTAAAGTTGGTGAACAACCCTAGCCTATGCTTGTGATTGATATCAGCAGCAACTCAGCCGAAATTTGGCCAGATCATAGCAACAAGGCAATAAATAAATAGATTAAAGATAGAGAAAATAGTTTCTTACATTTTCATTTTTCAGCAAGCCACTCTCTCTCTATATTTCGGGTTTGAGAGTGAGAGGGGGGTGATAAACAAAGTCAGAATCAGTTCTTAGCAAAACAAAAATAGATCCATAGATCAGAATCAAAGATCAAGCATGAATGAGGTATAAACCCTAATTTTTGTAAATCACATGATTTTATGTTAATGATTGGTTAGAGTTGTGTTATAAGGTGTCATTTAGAGATCTGGGTTGTTGGATCATGGATCCATAACATCTAGATGCTCGAATCTAAAGATTTATCAAATCTGGAAAAGTTTGAAAAACTCGGCGATGCCGTATATGTCAGGCCCTCTAAATCTGTGTGTGTTAGTTGTCTTGTGTGTTTTCTGTTTTGGTTATGTTCTTTGACATGAGGACTACACATATATGGTTTTATATTACTCAGATCATGCATATGTTGACAGATACGAGCGGTCAAACAGCGTTGACCCATCACGAAGTCTGGAATCTAGGCAGCCCAGATGTTTCCAGAAAGTTTCTGACAAGTTTTATAGACCTCTGATCTTGCTTCTGACAGGTGTTTTGGCCATGTTGTTGTTTGATTTGTGTAGCCGTCATGTGAACTACATATCTTAGTCCTTAGAACAACCAGATCTATATCAGGATCGTAGCAAATAACAGTCAAAACCACGTTGACCAACTGGCCGGAAGGAGATTCTGGGTAACCTAGAATCTTCAAAGACCGGTTTCTGACCATACATTTGACCGACCTAGATCTTGTTTATGTGTTGTTTTAAGACCGATCGGTTGGCATGTTGTTGTACCCTGACATCCATACTATAGGATGGAACCTTAATATCACACCCAGAAAGCTTTATATGCATGTTACAAGGATCACAAAGTAGGTACCAAGGCTGTTCTTCATTTTTGGGAAACCCAGAAAATGAAGAACATGCCTGACATGATTTTTGGAAGTCTTTAAATCTCTGTTGTGTTATGTTTTGGGCATGAAAGCTGTTTTAGGTTGTAGTGATACATCAATACTATACTCCCAACCAAATTTAGAACTCAGAAATGTGATATCAAAGGATCTACGAGTGGTCAAACAAGGTAGCATGAACTCTGACATGAGTTTCTGGAAATTGGCCAAGAACACCAAGAACACATTCAGCGACGCTTTTTGTCGCCTAATGTCCCTATAGCGACAGTTTATGTAAGAAATTAATTATTTTAATTTAAAATAGAAATAAATGGTTTTTAATTATTAAAAATACTTAATAAATTCTGAAAAATTATTTTAAAGTCCGAAAAATAGTTTTTAATTATTTAGAGTATATTTCATAAATATTTAATATTTTGGAATATAAATGGTATTTAATTTATTTAAGTATAACATTAAATAAATTATTTAAAATGATTTTAATACATGAAAAATCATGAAAAATAATATTATGGTATAATAAAATATTTCAAGTTATTTTTAGTGACTTTTAATATTTTGTGATGAAATTCATTAATTAATCAATATTAATGATAATTAGTTTATTTAATAAGTATATTAAATAAATTAAGGAAAAATAGAATAAATGATTTATAAATCATATAAAATGATTTAAGAGTTAGAAAATATTTTGAAGTTATAAAATATAACTTTTGATATTTTGTCATGAAAATATTAATATTTTAATATTAATAGTAATTATCGGATAATGAATTTAATGGTTTAAAAATCATATAAAGGTGATTTTAAAGTATTAAAAATACTTTGTGATATTATAAATATATTATAATATTATAAGATGTATTTCATTAATATTTAATAATAAATAAATATTAATGATAAAAGAATTATGCGATATTTAATTCATTTAAATACGTGTTTAATGATTGAAAATTTGTGATAAATAGTAATAATTATTTAAAAATTATTACGAGCTTACGAAAAATATTTTGACTGTTATTAAAATTATCTAAGTTAATTGTTAAGTGTTTAGACAGAGTTTAATTGAACTTAGACTCAATAAAAGTCCGACTAGACCATCGAGATGTTAGATTTGTGTTGGGTTCAACTCAGACTGTAATAGTTTGACTCGATACCGAGTCTTATCTGTGTTGTAGACTGATAGGGTTATGTGTTTAGGTTATTCTGTGTATATCTATATATATAATAGTATTATATTGTGATGATATTATTCTAATATTGGAGATCTATATTACTAATATTAGGTCTTCGGATAAAGCGTTATAAATTACGTTCTTGAGAATCAGCTGGTTCGCATAAGTTTATTTTTACTTAACTCTACTAAGAGTGTTTCATTTGGATAAGCTTATGGTTAATCATTCTTTGGTTGCCATGAATTGTACTCTGTACATATTGCATGTATAAGTCGGTGTATGAAAGGTCGATCACCTTCATTACTAGTTGGTTCAGATATATTTGTTCATGTATAATACTTGTTCAGTCATAAATTTGTTCCTACTAGTTCACAATTATATTGTTGAATTATAGCCAGCCAATTATTCAAATCATTTCAATCATGATATATCGTTATATTATTGAAATTAAACTTGCTGGGCAACTTTCATGCTCACCCTTGCTATATCATGATAAAACATCGCAGATTAAAGCGAATACGTCGGATACAATGAAAGGTCCAAGACAGTTCCAGCTTTAGTTTACGTTTGTAGTTAGAATTGTAATAGTAATGTATATAATGTTATTGTAAGTCAAGTAAGTTATGAAATGTGTATTAAGTTAAGGTTACTCGACCTTGGGGATTATGTGTAAGTTTAATGTATAAACAATTTATGTTTATATATTTCGCAAATAGTAATAGTTGTATAGAATGATCGAACCGGATCCGCGGTGATTCGGGACCTCAGATTCGTGGCCCTCACAACGACTGAGTCCGGGTTTCTAGCCCTAGTGCATGAAAGCATGCATGACATAGAGAAGGATTCTTTGTCAGCCAAATAGCCAAATTTCTAGGGTTTCAGTAGAGAGGATTGCTTATTAAGATACAAACTTAATAATCATAAAGTAACATTGTTAAGTCATGTTTAGATCTTAAGAATGATTACTTAAGGTTGAAGTAACTCAATTGCATGTGAATGTAAGAATGACATAACGGAAAGCCGAAACCAATAATAACAAATCTAATATGTAATTAGATTGAGAAGAAGGGTAAGATTCTTTAGGAACCATGTATGATTATTCATGACCTAATGTGTTATGTGATGTTATCATCTATTGTAGAGACCTTAAAGACTTAAAGTGCATGTGTTATAACTGTAGCAGACGCTAAAGGCAAGTATTCTAACCCTTGTTCCAGTTCAATATGGACAAGCTTTGTGATTCATGTATTCTTACGCATGAGTTAATGTCTGATGAAGTCAAAGCCAATTCTTTCGGCTAGACTTATGATATGTTGAATTTCTTATAACCTATCAAGAATTGACAATGATTTACCAAACTAATATTGGTGTGGTTTTCAAAAGGAGACTGAGTATGCTAAATTATTTTGTCGTCAAACGACAGGCACGTGAGGTTGCCACAACTTAAACGTATACACGTTTAATGAATGTAGTGTTGATCAACATAGAGTACTATAGGCTGATCACCTAGACGTGATCGTAAGCTATGTCGGACTTACGGACTTAGTGCCGGGATGTCCTTTTCAAAGTACTTATAAAATGCTCATGGTCTTGGACCGGAATTGATGTTTTACTGAATATTGTTGTTGTAAAACTTTTTGAAAGAAAAGAAGTGCTATTTTGAATTATCGATAGTACTTCGTAACTGTTATTCAGTTATTGAAGATATACGATTCCTATGTCTCAAGCATGCTATTTTACTAAAAATGTTGTACTTGCTGAGCTAGTTAGGCTCACTCTTGCTTGAACCATATGAATGCAGCTAAGATCGAATGGACTGACGGATCCGGTAAGGATAAAGGGAAGGCTAAGGCGAACCTGTAGATTACCTATGTAATAGTATAAGTTTTGTAATGATAATATTTTATATTATGACAAGAACAAATGTAACGGTTATAAAGAACCTGAGAGAATGTTAATATTATTTTGAATATATATAAGACATATTCGTTCCTTTGAGGTATTTCAATTGAATGATTGTGTGAACTGTAGCACCGTGTAACACAATTTATCGGGTTGGAAGATACCCAGATTTGGGGACGTCACAGGTTGGTATCAAAGCATTAGGTTATAAAGCTTAAGGGGGGATTTAAACCTTAAGTTATAACCTTAAGAAAAGTCAATGAAATAAAAGATGGAAATTAACCTTATAAAAATGCATTATATATGTTATGTGTTTTTATTATTCTACTGACATGTACTAATCAAACTTATTTGTGTTGTTGTAGATATTAGGAGAAAATAGAGACGTACATGTAGTCAGCGAAGGGTCGGTTAATCAGATAGAGATTATACCTGTGACACCCCCAAATTCGGGTACTTCGATTCCACGGGATTTGGTGTTCACTGTACAAATATCATCTATCTATCTACCCATAATAAATGCAACCATGCAATAGATAGAAATAAAATCTTCCCCTTATGGGGTTACAACATCTGAATAATAACATAATCCCAGGTTAACACTAACCTTAAACATCTGTGCGGAAATATAAACAATAAGTCTTAAACAACATCATTCACATAAGTCTAAACATAATTACATCATCATATAATACAACAAGTCTTTATCACTTGTTAATCTTTCCCTTGCCTTTGCTAGTAGAAGGCTAAATAAGCTTTTCGTTTTAGCTCGCAATGTTATTATTACGCAAGAGTGAGCACGATTGCCCACAAGTATAACAATATAACAATGAATAATAACATGCGAGAGAAATAATAACTTCTGAAATAAAAGCTCAACTTTTGAATCAAGAATGAATAACAAGAATCAAAAGATTTCTGAGGGTCATAAGACCTTGAACTATGTCCTAGGTTATCAAGGGTTATACTTGAAACCTTTAAATATCATAAGACTATGGACCTTTCTACTCGCACTTAGGGGATCACCCTTAGTACCATCATCGTGCAATAATATCTTAACGCTAACGATAAGTAAATCCCTTTGCAGGTTGTTCATCTCAATTTGACATTCGAGTCCGCACCAAAGGAAGTTTGGTTTGGATAATTCAATAAGGGTTCTGAAATTTAGAACGTTCATCAACTATGGACTAGTCGAATCAATAAGGTTCATTCGTCTAACAAGGTTCAACAATAATGATATTCAAATTGAATAATAATCTCAACAAGTATACAATAGAACAAATATTGTATAACAATATCATATTTTGAAAGGATAATAAATCTTTAATATAACAATTTGAACTTGAATAATAGTAATGAGGATTTACTCAAGGTAAATAATAAACTTGAACAATGATAACAAGTAGGGGTAGGAAACTTGCCTTGTGTGTAGATTACACTTTAATTAAACTCGTTCTTTGATTTAAATCCTACATATCATTTACATTCATAACTCTAGTTAATTATAATATAATTAACCATCATAAATTCATTCTTTTATCTAAACTTTGGTTATGACTATACTTAGTCAAATATCACACTTATTGTCACATAATAACACTTCATGAATAATAAGCTACTTATGTATTTCATAATTCAATCCACATGCAATTATGTTATTTACATGTTAAGTATCTATTTTAATATCTCATTATACTTCTAACATATTTTTATGTTCATTACATTAAGTTACTAACACATTGCTAGGCTTAACATTTAAAAATAATTCATTTTCGGATATTTCGCAGAGTATGCCATGGTGCCACTTTTTTAGATTGTCTTTCATGCACAAGTACTACATGGCAAGTATATTGAGACTTGAGACTGGCATATATTGGCTAATATTTATTATATGGGACATAAGGCATGAGATCGCGCAAGCATGCACATGAATGAATTAGAAACTGATCGCAATTCGCAAAATTGCGAACACGTACCAAAAAAATCCAATTAAATTTTACTACACGAATTTAATCATACCCATATGTTAGAATTCGTATATAAACCTTACTCAACATCTATAGAATGATTTTAACCCATCAAAACACATAATTACAGAATTAAAATGTATAAATTTCATTGTTCTTTGTGTTCTTGAAGATTTTGAATAAAAACATAAAATTTTAACACTACGCATTCGTTATAACACCGAATCCGTTCATTTAAGGTTTGGTCTCTTCGTAACAACATGCATAATCAAATAAGAGTGAGAATTTTATAAAAACATTTATGTTTGACACATTAAATTTACGTATAAGGGCCATATATGGCCATGACCCAAACTCTGTAATTTTGAAGAAATCATATACGGTGTAATATAATGAAACTGATGTTAGGGAATCATGCATATATATATATATATATATATATATATATATATATATATATATATATATATAAAACATGCTATACTACTCTAATTATTACATATATCCATATAACAACATAATTTCCCAATTATAGAGACTTTACAGGATGAATGAAAGCCATTTTTATAAAAACTTTAATACGTAAATTTAAAATTTGGGAAGGAGGAGATTACACACATGACTTAGTGTAGATCAAGAGATGAACTTTCTCAATTAATCAAACAACTAACAATTCTCTCAAATTCTTAATTTCTCTCTTTGTGATTTCCTTGTAGAACTTAGAAAATGAAGAGAAGAAGAATACATATAATAATAATAAAGGAAGGGAATCGACGCGTTGTGGTCGATTACCATCATACCAACGACTTCCTCAACTCCTACTAAGGCCATGTTTGGCTATCATTTTAAAAGCTTATACCCCATTAATTTAATAAAACGTCTTATACTATATAGTTAAATAATGTCACACTCCTTTATAAAATAAATCAATATCTTATTTAATTTACTTTAAATAAAATATAATAAATTCTCATAAATTCACATAATCACATAATTAAATTTCTCATTAATAAATAATGTCAAATTATTAACTCTCTAATTAATAATTAAATTAATTAAAATAATATTAGGCTTATTAAATATTTCTTTTAATACAATAAGCTCACATAATGACATACTTTGATAATAAAAATTCTCCACATTAATTTAATAAATGTAATAAATGTAATACATATAATTAAATTAATCTACCACAACTGCATCAATTAATTATTTAATCTAATAATTAAATCATCGAAAATATTTATCTACTTCAATAAATATTAAAATTAAATTACAAAAATCTTGTTCGTCACATCTTTCCCCACTTAAAAGGATTCTTTCCCCAGAATCACGACTCAATAAATTCGACCCGTTACATTCTCCCCTCCTTACAAAGATTCTGTCCCCAGAATCGCTTACACATAATTAAGTAAATAAATGAGGGTAATTCTTCATCATATTATCTTCGAGTTCCCACGTAGCTTCTTCAGCGTTGTGGTTCCTCCAAATTATCTTAACAGAAGGTATTACTTTATTTCTGAGAACTTATTCTTTTCTGTCGACAATTTGAACAGGAATTTCTTCGTAAGATAAGTTTTTTTCAAAATGTAGGGGTTCGTATTCAATTACATGCTTGTAATCGGGTTTGTAGGGTCGTAAAACGTAAACATGGAAGACGTTATGGACATTCTCGAGTGTTTGGAGGTAGGGCTACCTCGATTTAACTTCTCCTATTCTTCTCAAGACTTCAAATGGTCCAATGAATCTTGGGCTCAATTTCCTTTCTTTCCGAACCTGATCTTTCCTTTCCAAGGAGAGACCTTCAAGAAAACATAACTACCTGATTCAAATTCGATATTTTTACGATGTGGATCAACGTATTTCTTCTTCATTCATCTTGAGTGCTACTACCATGTTTCGGATAACTTTGACTATTTTCATTGCTCATCTGTTGATCAATTCGCCCTAGCAATTGCCTTTCACCAACTTCATCCCAGAAAAGCGGAGTTCTGCACTTTCTGCCATATAACGCTTCATAAGGCGGCATGCCAATACTAGCGTGGTAACTGTTGTTGTAGCCGAACTCTACTAACGATAGGTGATCATCCCAATTTCCTTTAAAGTCCATCACACAGGCTCTTAACATATCTTCTAATGTCTAAATCGTTCTTTCGCTCTGTCCGTCTATTTGAGGGTGGTATGCTGTACTCATTCGCAATTGTGTACCCATGCATTCCTGAAGACGTTTCCAGAAATTTGATGTGAAGTGCGGATCTTTATCAGAAACAATTGACACCGGAACTCCGTGCCTCGAAATAATCTCTTTTATGTATAACCTCGCCAACTAATCTAAGTTGAATCTGATTTTTATCGGAAGGAAGTGTGCGGATTTCGTCAGTCGGTCAACGATAACCCATACTGCGTCGTAGCCTTTCTGAGTCGTCGAAAGGCCAACCACGAAGTCCATTGTAATATGTTCCCATTTCCATTCGGGATCTCCAACGGTTGTAGTAATCCACTTGGTCTCCTGATGTTTTGCTTTCACTTTTCGATGTGTAAGACACTTGGCAACACATTCTCGCAACCTCTCGCTTTTAAATTTGGCCACTAGAAATGTTGTCAAGATCTTGGTACATTTTGGTACTACCAGGTGAATCGAATATCGTGAACTATGAGCCTCGCTCAAAATTTCTTTCTTAATCTCTCAGATCTTTGGTGAACCCAAATTCTACTTTCAAATCTCAAAGATTCCTTCCTTATCCATCTTAAATCTCTTTGTTGAGTTCCTTCACCATCTTCTTTGTCACCTTTTTGCATTCATCATTCCAAGTTGAGCCTCTTTAACTTTATTTAGTAGGGTTGTACCAGATTGCATCTGAAATAGCTTCTCATCAATCTTTATAGGATACTTTACTTCTAACTCCATTTTCTCTATTTTTGAAATTAGCTCCTCCTGAGCAGTCAACCTCATCAACTTCTCAAGACCCTTTCTACTTAAGGCATCGGCAACCACGTTTGCTTTACCCGGATGGTATAAAATCTCACAATCGTAATCCTTAATTAATTCCAACCATCTTCTTTGACGCATATTCAAATCCTTCCGCGTGAAAATATATTTCAGAACTCTTGTGGTCCAGATATATTTCACACTTCTCCCCGTAGAGATAGTGCCTCCAAATTTTCAAAGCAAAAAAACAAGCGCAATTTAGCTCCAAGTCATGGGCCTGATATCCCTTCTCGTAATCCTTCAATTGTCGTGGATGCATACGTAATGACTTTGCCATTTTGCGACAAGACACAACCAAGTGCTTTATGCGCGACGCATCATTATAAACAACAAAATTTTGTATCATCCGGAAGAGATAACACAGCGCCAGTATCAACCTCTTCTTTAATTCTTGAAAGCTTTCCTCACACTTCTCCGTCCAAACAAATTTCATAGCTTTTCGAAAGTTAAATTCGTTAACTGAGTTGCGATCTTGGAAAAGTCTTGAATGAACCTTTCATAATATCCCGCCAATCCAAGAAAACTTCGTACTTTCGACGCTGCGCCTTCACTGATCCCGATTAATCACGGCTTCGACTTTAGATGGATCTCCGAAATTCCATTTTTTATCGATCACACGACCAAGAAATTGTACTCGTTCAATCCAAAATTCGCATTTTAAAAACTTGGCATACAACTTTTCCCTTCTCAATACTTCCAATGTTAATCTCAAATGCTCTTCATGTTCTTCCTTGGTTTTCGAATAAACCAAAATGTCATCAATAAATACCACTATGAACTTGTCCAAAAACGGCTTGAACACACCATTCATTAGTCCCATAAATGCTGCAGGAGAATTCGTAAGACCAAACGACATTACTAAAAATTCGTAGTGACCATATCGCGTTCTAAACGCTGTCTTCAGTACATCCTCTGGCCTCACCTTCAGTTGATGATAACCACTTCTCAAGTCTATCTTGGAAAAGTATCTCGCTCCTTTCAATCGATCAAACAGGTCGTCGATCCTCGGTAATGGATATATGTTCTTAATCGTGACCTTATTCAGATCTCTGTAGTCAATGCAGAACCGCATCGATCCATCCTTATTTTTTACAAACAACACCGGCGCTCCCCACGGCGATACACTCGGTTGAATGTACTTCTTGTCCAACAATTCTTGTAGTTGTACCATTAGTTCTTTCATCTCACTGGTGCCATTCGGTATGTTGCCTTCAATATTGGGAGCAGATTCCAAGCGCCAAATCGATCACTTAAATCTACCCTCTATTTGGTAGAAGTCCTAGCAAATCGTCTGAAATACGTCGATGAAGTCCTCACAATCCAGTATTTCTTCTACCTTTGATTCTCTTTTCGATCGTCGACTATGTAAGTTAAGTATCCTACATACCTTGTCTTAACAACTTCTCGCTCGCATCATCATCGATAACTCGCGCTTGTTCAGGCGACTTACTACCATAAAACACAACCTTTCGACGGGGTCATAAGGTTAATACGCTTTTTTGGCAATCAATTATAGCCCGTAATTAAATAACCATCCATTCCCAATATAACGTCAAATTCCCCAAGTCGAATAGGATAAGATCTACGCTCATGATATTACCCTTAATATCCACTCTCTGCTTCTTATGTACGTATTAACAGGATTATTTCTCTATTCGCAATTTCTATGTTCATGGGTAATCCAATTCATTCTTAGGAAAATCTAAATTTTCGCAAAATCATCTGGATATAAAGGAACAAGTAGCACCTTAATCAGATAAAACATAAGCATTAATTTTATTAATCGGAATGATACCGACACCACATCACGGATCGAATCGCATCCTCGCATCATCATATTGAAAGTCCCGGCGGTCGGTCGGCCCGGTCGGTTTGTTGCGGTTGGTCCGGTGATAGTTAAGGCATTTCCACCGTTGTTTCCGACTTTTCTCCTCGGTCCCGATCCTCCCGATCCTTCTTAGGATAGTCTCTTCGCCGGATGGTCCTTTGAACCACAAGTAAAGCAAGCACCCTCTTTTGGGTTAGGGACAATTAGGTGCTATGTGGCCTTCCTGACCACAATTGTAGCACACTCTTTTTCCTTTCATACAAACTCCTAGATGGGCTTTCTCGTAGGTCGGGCATGCTTCGATTCTTTTCTTTTGACTACCTTGCTGATTCCCCGATGATGAGTTGTCATTCTACCTTTTCTTCTGATTAAAATTTCCACCTCATGTGCCACTTCCACTAGCCTTGTTATTTACTTCACCTTCACTCTTCTTCTTCTTCTTCTTCTTCTTCTTCTTCTTCTTCTTCTTCTTCTTCTTCTTCTTCTTCTTACGATCTTGATTATACTTGGTCACCGTGATCGCTTCCACCTTCAAATGAGGATGGCCTTTTCCAAAGACTCGGCAAATGTTTTTATCTGAAACATTGATACTTTAACTATATACCCAAGGCTTTAGTCCTTGTTCAATCTTTCCGCTTTTTTCTCTCGTCTGTGTGTACTTGATACGAGCTTAACCTCGCCTAACTCGTTGAATCTAGCCGTATAATCAGTACGGTCATATTCCCTTCGCTTCAATTCCGTAAATTGAACCTCCATCCGTTCTCGTGAAATGGTGGGAAGTACATCTTGAAAAACATTTATTTAAATCTCTCCCAAGTAATTACACCTTCACCTCCACGAACTTTGTTTGCTTGCCACCAATAGCTAGCTTTAGACTTCAACATAAATGTTGCAAAAGCGGTCTTCTGGTCTTCTCTAACCCTAGCAACGTCAAAAACCTTCTCCATTTCCATAACCCACGTTTGAGCCTCGATCGGGTTCATGGAACCTTTAAATTCTGGCAAGGCCCCACCGCTTGAAATCTTTAAACGTAGTATTTGGTGGAGCTTGAGGTTGATTATTCATCGATCTAGTCAAGAAGTTAACTAATCACGCAACGGGATTAGCATCATGCGTTATTATTATTATTGGTAGACTCTTCCGATTTGGTTGACGTTGTTGTCTTCTTTATAAGCAAGCATATTTTCGTTAAGAATAATATATGCTTATTAAATCTCTATTAAATTCTCTAAATAGTTAAGACTTAACTCAACAATTTAATGTAATCATTTAACACATCATCTCAAACAACTTAATATATTTAATTCAAACTAAAAGTTTTACATCAAACGATAAGATAAGCTCTATTTACATCCACCATCCTTAGATAAAGAATCCACAAGATTTAAATATTAAAATATTCCTTCGTTCATAAACATATCGGAATTTACATATAAAACTAACTAAGTCTTTCACATAATTAAACATATTATATCACTGTCTGTCAAGGTGCTGAATAGCCTTGCCACGCTCCTCTTCCATGATACGAGACATCGTGTTGCGATCCAGCATGTACGATGGAAGTCCTTCGAACTGGATGGGGTACCTCAAACCTCGATCCTGGGCCTCATCAATTGCATGATTAAGTGTGGAGTATGTCTCCCCAAACTTTGCCTTATTTGCACGACCATCTTCTTTCACAAGATCAGCACGACGTGACTCTCTTACCCAGCCTTCCTCTGCTATGGCAAGCCTCTCTGAGCTCTCTTTCAGATCCTTCTTCAACTTTTCTATCTCTGCGGTCTTATCTTCGGTTTGACCTTTCTCATGGACCAAATCCCATTCTACATTTCCCAGTCTTGAGTGAAGAGTCGAAATCTCTCTCTCCTTCTGCTAGAGAGTAATCTGCTGAATAATAGCTCGCCCAGTCAGATCCTGCACCTCATCTCGTAACTCCACGCGCTTGGTCAGATAATGTGTCGTACATCTCAGCATCGATGGAATACTGTGGAAACTCCTCTTCTTCCTCTTCCTCGTCAAATTCTTCCTCAGGATCCTCCTCAGGATCTGTCTCAAGTTCATGCTCCTGACCAACAACGGTGATCAATGGAGATGACTCCCTCTGTACCAACTGCTCCCTAACGACATGAATGTCTCTGGGCTCCTCCTCTATAGGTACTGTAGGTACTCGGGGTTCCTCCTCCCCTGCTCGACTAGTTCCTCCAATGTCAGACATCCTGACAACAAAATTTTGAGTTTTAGTTACTAAGTCGTACTAGTGAGCATATATATTAACACATAAGCACATAAAGTCTTTTATTATCTTCAATGAATTACAAAAATTCATTTCCTAGAACTCGATAAGAGTTTTCCATCACTATGTTCTTTCTATAAGGCTACTACCTAAGGTTGTTCCCCCACCTAAGGTTCATAACCTACAGCTTTGATACCAACCTCTGACACCCCCAAATCTAGGTACTTCGATTCCACGGGATTTGGTGTTCACTATACAAATATCATCTATCTATCTACCCATAATAAATGCAACCATGCAATAGATAGAAATAAAATCTTCCCCTTATGGGGTTACAACATCTGAATAATAAAATAATCCCAGGTTAACACTAACCTTAAACATCTGTGCGGAAATATAAACAATAAGTCTTCAACAACATCATTCACATAAGTCTAAACAGAATTACATCATCATATAATACAACAAGTCTTTATCACTTGATAATCTTTCCCTTGCCTTTGTTAGTAGAAGGCTCGCCGCTTCTTTCGTTTTTAATTGCAATGTTATTATTACGCAAGAGTGAGCACGATTGCCCACAAGTATAACAATATAACAATGAATAATAACATGCGAGAGAAATAATAACTTCTGAAATAAAAGCTCAACTTTTGAATCAAGAATGAATAACAAGAATCAAAAGATTTCTGAGGGTCATAAGACCTTGAAATATGTCCTAGGTTATCAAGGGTTATACTTGAAACCTTTAATAAATATAAGACTATGGACCTTTCTACTCGCACTTTGGGGGGATCACCCTTAGTACCACATCGCGCACAATATCTTAACGCTTAACGATAAGTAAATCCCTTTCGAGGTTGTTCATCTCGGTTTGACATTCAAGTCCGCACTCAAAGGAAGTTTGGTTTGGATAATTCAATAAGGGTTCGAAATTTAGAACGTTTCATTAACTATGGACTAGTCGAATTAATAAGGTTCACTAGTCTAACAAGGTTCAACAATAATGATATTCAAATTGAATAATAATCTCAAGAAGTATACAATAGAACAAATATTGTATAACAATTTCATATTTTGAAAGGATAATAAATCTTTAATATAACAATTGAACTTGAATAATAGTAATGAGGATTTACTCAAGGTAAATAATAAACTTGAACAATGATAACAAGTAGGGTAGGAAAACTTGCTTGTGTGTAGATTACACTTTAATTAAACTCGTTCTTTGATTTAAATCCTACATATCATTTACATTCACAACTCTAGTTAATTATAATATAATTAACCATCATAAATTCATTCTTTTATCTAAACTTTGGTTATGACTATACTTAGTCAAATATCACACTTATTGTCACATAATAACACTTCATGAATAATAAGCTACTTATGTATTTCATAATTCAATCCACATGCAATTATGTTATTTACATGTTAAGTATCTATTTTAATATCTCATTATACTTCTAACATATTTTTATGTTCATTACATTAAGTTACTAACACATTGCTAGGCTTTAACATTTAAAAATAATCATTTCTGGACATTCTGCAGAGTGGTAGGCAAGGGCGCCACTTTTGTACTTTGGTTGTCTTGTGCACATGGCTATGTGCATGCCAGGCTGAGACTTGAGACTCAGACAATAACGTGGCGTGGGACATAATGCATGAGATCGGCACTTATGACATGACTAATTCAGAAACTGCTGATACGCAATTCATGAAAATTGCAGAACACAGCAAAAAAAACTCCAATTAAATTTTACTACACGAATTTAATCATACCCACATGTTAGAATTCGTATATAAACCTTACTCAACATCTATAGAATGATTTTAACCCATCAAAATACATAATTACAGAATTAAAAAGTATAAATTTCACTTTTCTTTGTGTTCTTGAAGATTTTGAACAAAAACATAAAATTTTAACACTACGGATTCGTTATAACATCGAATCCGTTCATTTAAGGTTTGGTCTCTTCGTAACAACATGCATAATCAAATAAGAGTGGGAATTTTATAAAAACATTTATGTTTGAAACATTAAATTTACGTATAAGGGCCATATGGCCATAACCCAAACTCTGTAAATTTGAAGCAATCATATATGGTGTAATATAATGAAACTGATGATAGGGAATCATGCAATATATATATAAAATATGCTATACTACTCGAATTATTACATATATCTATATAACAACACAATTTCCCAATTACAGAGACTTTACAGGATGGATGAAAGCCATTTTTATAAAAACTTTAATACGTAAATTTAAAATTTGGGAAGGAGGAGATTACTCACAGCTTAGTGTAGATCGAAGAGATGAACTTTCTCAATTAATCAAACAACTAACAATTCTCTCAAATTCTTAATTCTCTCTCTTTGTGATTTCCTTGTAGAACTTAGAAAATGAAGAGAAGAAGAATACATATAATAATAATAAGGGAAGGAACTGACGCGTTGTGGTCAGTTACCCAGTCAATGACTTCCCTCAACTCCTACTAAGGCCATGTTTGGCTATCATTTTAAAAGCTTATACCCCATTAATTTAATAAAACCTCTTATACTATAGTTAAATAATGTCACACTCCTTTATAAAATAAATCAATATCTTATTTAATTTACTTTAAATAAAATATAATAAATTCTCATAAATTCACATAGTCACATAATTAAATTTCTCATTAATAAATAATGTCAAATTATTAACTCTCTAATTAATAATTAAATTAATTAAAATAACATTAGGCTTATTAAATATTTCTTTTAATACAATAAGCTCACATAATGACATACTTTGATAATAAAAATTCTCCACATTAATTTAATAAATGTAATAAATGTAATACATATAATTAAATTAATCTACCACAACTGCATCAATTAATTATTTAATCTAATAATTAAATCATCGAAAATATTTATCTACTTCAATAAATATTAAAATTAAATTACAAAAATCTCGTTCGTCACAATACCAAACCCCATAGCAGCAGAGCCCGAAGTCGTAGTGGTTGAGTCTGGAGACTCAGAGAGCCTAGACCTCATGTCCGTGTTTGACGACATGCTAGAAGAAGAGGTGGAGGTGGTGTCCTTCAACCCAGTAGCTATAGCAGCAGAGATGACTCCAGGGGAGTCGATGATATCACTTTTTATGTCAATGTTGGATAGAAACATCCATTACTGTCAGGAGGTTAAGGAGCCAAAAGCAGAACTCCAGGCTGTAATAGAAGATATGACATACGTGGAGTCCATGTGGGAACAGGAGCACGATGAGAGGGTTTTTGCTAAGGATAAGGTCCATGAGCTGAAACAGGAGGTCTTTGAGCTCAGGGGGGAGCTAAAGACCAAGAAGCAAAAGATAGGGAGAATGTCCTATATTCATAGGAGTTCTTATATGAACTTCCAGCAACAGGTAGCTGGTTATCCAGTAGAAACAGGGCAGACGCGACATACTATCAGCCAAATATTATAGCTGGTCTTGCCAAGGTGGATTTTGAGAATGCCTTAAGGCAGATGTAATCTATTAGTAGATGAAGTAGATTAGATGTGTAAATATTATGTATCTAGTAGTGATGTAAATCCCTCTTTTGTATAACAAAGGGTAGTCTTTTGTAAATCCCAATTTTTGGAAAGCAATTCATGAAAGTAATCTTGTAATCAATTCAGCCGCGTGTAATGTAACCGTTGTAGTGTTATACTACAATGAATCAATATAAGTCTTTTTTGGAAAATATTGAGTAATGAATGTTTAAATTATTGTTTAAAATTGAATAATAACTAACTAACAATAAATGAATAATAACGAAATATGTTGTTTGTTGTAACAACAAAATGCCGCCAAGAAGAGTACCACGTAATCAAGGAGTGGACGTAAATCAACCGGAGGGAGGTCCGGTTAACCCCATGCAGGAGTTTGTAAATCTTTTAACAACAGCATTTAATAGAACAGGGGCTAACATCCCCGTAAATCCTGGTATATCACGAGCTACTACGTTTAAGGATTTTAAAAGCGTAGGTCCACCGGAGTTCAAGGGAACTATGGACCCTATTGAAGCCCAAACGTGGGTGAAGGAAATCGAGAAGGCATTTGTGATAGCAAATGTCGACGAGGCCCAAAAGGTTGCATTTCCAACCTACATGATGAAAGGAGAGGCCAACTTTTGGTGGGAGGCCAATCAGGCTAGGGCCGGGATCGAGATTCTAACGTGGGTGAGGTTCAAGGAGATATTCTTCGAGAACTACTTTCCCACGAGCATGAAGGGAAGGATGGAGATGAGGTTTTTGGACTTGAAATAAGGGGACATGACAGTTCTCTAATACGCCGCCAAATTTAACGAACTGGCGAGGTTCTCTCCACACCAAGTGGACACTGAGGTTAGGAAGGCACGACAGTTCGAGTAGGGCTTGAAACCCTGGCTCTATAACCGCATATCCGTGTTCCAAAGTACTTCCTTTGGAACCATTTTAGAGAAGGCAATAATCGCCGAGGGTGGTAGCGAGGCGTTGAGCCAGTACCACAAAGACAAGAAGAATAAGGGGAAATTGGATGGGGGAGTGAAGATCGAAGGAGCTAGCGGGAGTGACGAAGGGTATAAACGGAAGGTGGTTAACTCTGGGAATACCAGAGTGAAACAAGGAGACCTGAAGAGGAGGATGGAGGCCTGTAAGACCTGTGGGAAGACTCACTTAGGAGTTTATCTCAAGGGTAAGGCCGCAGTGTTATAATTCATGGATGAGAAGGGCACATCATACTTAATGTCCAATTTCAAGAAGAACTACGGATGCTTTGTGTGTGGGTCAACTGACCACATTGCAAAGAACTGCCCGAAGAAGGGGACGAACAAGAATAAGGGCGCCAATAGCGGTAAGTTAGCTATTGGGGGTCCAGCGCAGCCAGGTAGGCCGATGACCCGTACCTTTAACATAACCGTCCAAGATGCGATGGCCTCAGGGGACGTAGTCGCAGGTATTATTCCGATCAACGACCTAAATGCATATGTTCTGTTTGACTCGGGTGCTACCTGTTCGTTTATCGCATGTGATTTTGCTAGACGATTAGGATTACTTCCCAAAAAGTTGCCTATACCTTTTAAATATTAAGGTAGCAAACGAAGAGATAATTCTTGTTAAAGATATTCATAGGAATTATTGCGTAGACATTCAAGGTTGTAAATTATTGGTAGACCAGATACCGATAAAGTTAGGAGAATTCGATGTAATTCTCGGAATGGATTGATTGGTTAACCATGGAGCAATTATAGATTGTCAAAAGAAATGCGTAAATATTAGAACGTTAAGACAACCTCAAATATTATTTTACGGTAATAAATCGCCAGGACGTTCGTGTTGTCTTACCATGACACAAATTAAGAAACTATTAAGGAAGGGGTGTGTAGGTTATTTATGCCATGTTGTTGATACCCAGAGAGTGGGAGCGACCATGGAACAAATACCTATAGTGAGTGAATTCATGGATGTATTTCCAAGAGAATTGTCGGGTCTTCCGCCGGATAGGGAGACCGAATTCGTAATAGACATTGTGCCAGGAGCGACACCAGTTTCCAGGGCACCGTATCGTATGGCGCCAATGGAGATGAAGGAGTTGATGGTGCAGTTGCAAGAACTGTTGGACAAGAAGTACATTCAACCGAGTGTTTCGCCGTGGGGAGCACCGGTACTATTTATCAAGAAGAAGTACGGATCATTAAGACTTTGTATTGACTACCGAGAGTTGAACAAGTTAACGATAAAGAATAAGTACCAATTACTCAGGATCGACGATCTTTTTGATCAGTTAAAAGGGGCCAAGTATTTTTCTAAAATAGATTTAAGGATGGGGTATCATCACCTGAAGGTTAGGAAGGAAGACATACCAAAGACCGCATTCAAGGACTCGTTATGGTCATTATGAGTTTCTGGTGATGTCGTTTGGGTTAACTAATACACCAACTGCATTTATGGATATGATGAATAGAGTGTTCAAACAATATTTGGACAAGTTCGTCGTGGTGTTTATCGATGATATTCTAGTCTGTTCAAAGACGCCAGAAGATCATGTTAAACATGTAATACCCGCGAATTTTAATACATTATAATATTGAGAATAAAGATTTGTTTGCATATTTATTTGATTATAAATATATATGGTATCGGCTTATATTGTGATAAGTGGTTTAATTGATTAAGCCAGTGATAATTAAACAATGAAGCAAAAGTAATGAGAAGCTTAGTTTAAACTTGTGGAGTTATGCCTAGTGTGACAAGATGATGAATTGAGAAAATACTAATTTAACTAATGATGAAATTAATTAGTATTACTAATAAATAAATAATTACATAATGAGGTTGATTTATTTGTTATTCATTAATTATCATGAATAATAGTATGTGAAGAGAAATCATATATAATAAGGTTTTTCATTCAATATAAAGTGAGGTGTGACATTGAAATAAAAATAATTATTATATAAAACTATGTGATAAAAGTAAGCTTGACTTAGGTAATTGACCAAGTTGTATGAAAAAGTCTTATGTGACATTTTGATGTGTGTAGGAATAATTAAATGGGTATTTTAAACCTATGAGAGAGAGTAACTTGGATTAAATAAATGAATTAATAATAAGTAGCATTGGTACACAATTAAATTATATCCTAGTCTAGGATAAATATTATTTGAAATAAATCATTGTATATGGATTATATGATTTTATGTGTAATGTATGAGTGGGTGTATATGTATGCTCAATTGAGAACAAAGTGTAGAATAAACCTAAGTGTGTAAAGAAAATGCTGAGTATTAGAGTGTCCCAAAATCATAGTCCCATTCCAAGAAAAAGGGCTCAGCCGTGTTTTACAAAAAGCCTATGGCTCTATGCTTGTTGAAAACCAAGAGAGGAACGATGGCTATGGGAAGGGAGAAGATGGAGTTGGTGGAGCTTTCCACCCACTTCTTGTTGCACAAAGGTTCCTTCAATCTTCCATGGAAACAAACCTTAGGACAAATTCTCCAAATGGATAATACTCCCTCTATAAATAGAAGTTCCCCTCTCAAAGGTAAGTGTTGAATTCTCTGAGATTTCTAATAGGAGTGTGAGCATTGTGAGCTTACATTATTTGGAAATTGAAGCTAGAAGAAGCAATACAACTTCAGAAAAGGTAATCTTCCTCTAGATGTTCATACTTTCAAGTTTTGCAAAGTTCATGAGTATGAAAACACTTGTTTAAGTTGAAATGGTTATGGTTGAAACATGCTAGAATCTGTAAATTAATGTTAGATATTGTTAATATGGTCAAAAACAAAATCAATGAGAGTTAAACGAAGTAAAATGGTCAAGTAACAAATTCGTAGGGAAGAGAATTGCTAAATGTGTTAAACTTTGGAAAAATGGCAAAAACCTTGAATTGATCTTTGAAATTTATTGTTTGTATGTTTGGGATTGTTAGAAGCATGCTAGAAATGTTATGTAGCAAGTTTATAGCAATTATACATCATTATATTGCTGCTTGATAGTGTGGGGTTAAGAAAATTGCATTCCAGTTCGAACAAGGGATACTGCTCGTGTTTAGGGTATGCCAGCCCTACGGGGTTTTGAAACATAAAGGCCAGCCGCCCGTGAAAGTCTTCAGAACAACAAAAGAAATTTGTTTTGTTGTTTGATGCAAGAAATCTAAACTTCACTTAATTGCAAGAACATACATACTCCTTAAACATGTATTTAATGTATGTTACAAGTTGTTTAGTAGGTTTGGAGTTGAATCATAACCTTTTTAAATGCAAAGTTAAAAGACGGAAATCATGTTTATAAAACCTTACGCCTTTTTGAATCTAACTCATTGAGCATATGTTTATAGTTTAGTTAGTCTTGTAAATACATATGAAATGTAGACTCAACATACCTTACATGTATAGATTGTTAGACATGACATCTTAACATTTAAAAACCGATTAAATTAAAAACTCCATGATTTATATTGTGAACTTTGGAACAATTAGGATAGGTTGCGTATGCCTCTAGAGATAATCGACATGTTCACGCATCTAGTTAGACACTTTATAAAACTATGCAAACATGAACTAAAAAAGTTCCTAAATAATACGCAAGTATGAACTCAAAGGGGTTGTTTGACAATGTTATGTGGTTAACAAATACTATAGTTAGTAGTTATTATAATGAACTCTTTTAACTTGGTAAAATGGAAATTTATGAGTAAAGACAACAAAGGACCAAACTTAGCCTAAAGGTCCTTCAACATGTATGAGTAGCTTAGGTGATGTTTCACATAGGAGATAAGTATAAGAAAACTGAAAATGTTACTAAAGATTTTCAAAGATAAGAACAATGTGAACTATACATCTATGAGTTTGACTATGTATAAGATACGTGAGTGTAAATATGCGTGATAAATTAATGTATGTGGATATGTACGTTAATGTGTATGACTAATGAATACATATACATATATAAATAGGATAACGTAGTTCATTGAGGTGATATTACGCTATAAGTGGTAATCAACGCTAAAGGCAAGTCTCCTAACTCTCACAACTTTGGATTTTGTGCGAGTTCTCTAACTTTCATTAATTCACATATCGAATACAAGTTATCTAAATTTTTTACATTGTATATTGTATAAATCCGAATTATTAACATACTTATATTAAGCAAATGTCTATTACTATTCGAAAATCAATTGCTTTGACATTATTGTGAGCATTAGACTTATTGTTCTTAAATACATTATAAAAGTTGTCTAAACCTTTGATTCAGTTAGACTGTTATCATACGTTAGAAAGCTACTTGGTGCGGACTCTTGTAAATCTACTGAGATGAACAACTCTCTTAAAAAGGGGAAATTCTATATTGTCGGGGAACCGACGTGCGGACATAAGTATGATTAAATGTTATGCATAACGTAGGGTACCATAGGCTGATCACCTGTTGTACTCGTTTATCTTGGATTGCAGTATAATACTGTAAATTCTAGTAAGAGTTATTAGTCCTTAATGACTGCTCAGTGTTCATTCTTATTGAACCTCGAAATAATTAAACCTTGAAATGTTGTTGATATCCTTGAACTATCACTTACTGTTATACCCTTGAAGATCCAAATGCTATAACTGTTCATTCTTTTTGCCATATTTCTTGCTGGGCAAACTTGTTGCTCATTCTTGCTTCCCTAAAAATATTACAGTTAAGGCAGAGCAATGCGGTACCTCGGGAAAGGACAAGGGGAAGGGCAAGGCTACATAGTAGCTTAGTTCTTTAAGAGTAGTAGTATTATTATTTATATGTGTATTATGATGTATTAAGGATGATTAATTATGTTTAAGTTTAATCACTGGATTGTTGTAGTAATGGTTACGGAACCTTGGGACACGAATATTTATATTATATCAATGTAAATTATTCTATTATTTCCGTTGTTGATAATTTTAGTGTGATGTTAGAATTAGTACGTGGCGAACCAAATTCGAGACACGAGTGTCTGAAATTGGGGGCGTCACAGAACACCTAAGAATAGTATTGGAGATACTGAGGAAGGAGAAGTTATTTGCGAAATTCACGAAGTGTGAATTTTGGTTAGAGAGGGTATAATTTTTAGGTCATGTCATTGACCATGAGAGGATTTTAGTAGATCCAGCGAAGGTGGAAGCCATGATGAATTGGGAACAACTAAAAACGCCGACTGAGGTGCGAAGTTTCCTAGGGTTAACGGGATACTATTGGAGATTCATTCAGGATTTTTCGAAGATAGCTACTCCGTTGACTAACTTGACGAGGAAGACGGTGAAGTACGCATTGATTGAGAAATGCGAGGACAGTTTTTAAGAACTGAAGAAGAGGTTGAGTGAAGCGCCTGTTTTGTCATTACCCGATGACACATGAAATTTTGTAGTATATAGCGATGCTTTGCATAGGGGACTTGGTTGTGTGCTCATGTAGCATGGCAAGGTCATTGCGTATGCATCACAGCAGTTGAAGGATTATGAGAAAGTTTACCCTACTCATGATTTGGAACTGGCCGTGGTAGTGTTTGCCTTAAAGATATGGCGACATTATCTTTACGGGGAAAAATGTGAGATATACATGGACCATAAGAGTCTAAAATATATCTTCACACAGAAGGAGTTGAATATAAGACAGAGAAGATGGTTGGAGTTGATAAAGGATTACGACTGTGAAATCCTGTATCACCTTGGAAAAGCCAATGTAGTGGTTAACGCCTTAAGTAGAAAGGGTCGAGAAAAGTTGTCTATGTTAACGGCTCAAACTGAGTTAATAATAGAAATGGCTAGGATGGAGTTAGAGGTTAAATTACCGAGTGAAGCGGGACAGAGACTGTTTGCAACGGAGATGCAATCTACCATCGTAGAGAGAGTCAAGGAGGTGCAACTCAAAACTGATGAGTGTGACCAGATGAAGAAGCGGTTAACCAATGAAAAAGATTTAAAATACAGGCTTGATAATGAAGGATTATTAAGATTTGAAGGAAGAATTTGGGTTCTAAATGAGACGGAATTAAAGGAGCAAGTTTTACAAGAGGCTCACAGTTCAAGGTACTCGATTCATCCTGGTAGCACTAAGATGTATCAAGACCTTCGACAGAGTTTTTGGTGGCCGAACATGAAGAGAGAAATAGCCGAGTATGTGAGTAGGTGCTTGACTTGTTAAGAAGTTAAGGCCGAACATCAATGACCAAGTGGCTTGTTATAGTCATTAGAGATTCTGGAGTGGAAGTAGGACCATATCACGATGGACTTTGTGGTGGGACTTCCGACTACTCAGAAGGGGTATGATGCGATTTGGGTAATAGTGGACCGGTTGACAAAGTCGGCTCACTTTTTGCCAATACGAATTAAGTATAACTTAGACCAGTTAGCTAAACTTTATGTTAAGGAAATTATTTCGCACATGGAGTACCGATTTTGATCAGGTTCCGATCGTGACCTACGATTCACGTCGAACTTTTGGAGGAGTCTGCAAGAACAGTTGGGGACGCAGTTAAAGTTGAGTACAACCTATCATCCACAAACCGATGGACAGAGCAAGAGAAAAATTCAGACGTTACAAGATATGTTAAGATCTTGCATCATGGATTTCAAGGGTAGTTGGGATGATCATCTACCGTTAGTAGAGTTTGCGTATAACAACAGTTATCATGCAAGCATAGGTATACCGCCTTACGAAGCCTTGTACGGAAGAAAATGCAGAACACCATTGTATTGGGATGAAGTGGGAGAACGTTGTATGCTAGGACCAGAATTAGTGCAGTAAATAGCGAATATAGTGAAGCTAATATGAATGCGATTGGTAACAGTACAAGACAGACAAATGAAGTACAGATTTGCATCGAGTAAATAGAGAGTTCGAGGTAGGCTCGTATGTATTTCTAAAGGTATCTCCTTGGAAAGGAAAGATACGCTTTGGAAAGAAGGGAAAGTTAAGTCCCATGTTTATAGGACCTTTTGAAATATTAAAAAAGTTGGGAGGGGTAGCTTACGTGGTAGCGTTACCTCCAGACTTAGAACGAATACATAACGTATTTCACGTATCTGTATTACGACCTTATAAGCCTAATTACAAACACGTAATAGAATATGAGCCGATTCATATCGAGAAGGACTTAACCTATGAGGAGATGCCGATTCAAATCATCGATAAAAAAGAGCAAGTTCTACGAAATAAAGTTATACCATCTGTAAATATGTTATGGAAAAACCACGATGTCGAAGAAGCAACGTGGGAATTGGAAGAAAAGATGAAAAATAATTATCCTCAATTGTTTGCGTAATTTTTTTTGTTAAGCGAGATTCTAGGGACAGAATCCTTATAAGGGGGAGAGAGTGTAATGCCCCGGAAAATTGAACCATTTGTAATACTTTTAATAATTAATAAAGTAATATTATTTGTTAGTGTTATATATTAGTAAGATGAATATCGTTCTATAACCTAGAAACATCAGAACATCGTAGTATTTGAACCACATGAAGGAATTTAAGTGTTTGAATTTCCAAGACGAAAATAAAAGCTTTTCGAGAAATTTTATGAAAAACACTATTCATCGTATTCCGCTTGGGAATTATTTTTGAACTTCCGAGAAATACTTAACGTTATAATATCGAGGTGAGATGGACTATGTAATAATAATTCAAGTATGAAAAACATAATATTTCGCATACGGACTTAAAATTGAGAACGTGAAGTATTAAAGTCTAATGTAATGAAATTGTGGATCTTGTAGGAAGTAAAAATCCAATAAACATTAAGGGGCAAGCCCAAGATGAAATAATATTTAAGCCCAAGTGTTTATTAATGTAAAGCCCAAATGGTGGTTAATGAGGAGTCCAAGTAAATTGGTAATACAAGCCCAAAGTTAAGTTAAGTTAAGTTAATTAAATCCAAGCCAAGCTAGGATCCATTGGGTTGTATTGACCCATGGGGAAACCCATGTTAATGTGGTTATTCTTGGTGACCAAGACTTTTGAGTAATGACCAAGATATAAGTGTAATGATCAAGTAAAGGATAAGTGTTGTGATTAGCAAGTAATGAATAGTAAGGAGGTGACTTAAGGAAGTGGGATGGCATAAGGACTAAACTACCCTAACCTTGTGTTTTCTATAAATAGATGGAGCTTGCTAGTTATTTGCTTCTTGTTTAAAACACCAACAACTTCCACTACAAAACAACTTAAGTGGTAGAGAGAATAAGCACTTATAAGTCCAACCTTCTATTGTTAGATTTTCAAGAAGGAGAAGCTAGTCATCAAAGGTAATTGATCTTATGATCTTATATCTTCCATCTCTAACATTTTAGGGTGATAAGAGAAGTGTAACCTAATGAAAATGTATGCTAAGAACATATAAGAATTGGATAATCAATGGACTTAAGCCGAATAAGTCATGAATAAGTAATTCAAATCCAAATAAGTTATAAAATTATGAAGCACAATGTTGAACTTGTCATATGTTTACCTTAAAGAGTTAGTATGATTAATAAGATGAAAGAATGTTGCTTAAAAGACTTAAACCAAGAATAAGTCATAAGGAAATGAAATCTTGTAATTTATAATTTGTTAAGTTATGAACTTATAATGAATAAGCCATAACCTAATTTAAAGATAAGTGTTGTAACATGTAGGTTGAGATGTCTAGTTGATGGATGTAATCTAGTTGAAACAATGAACAAATCCGAATAAATGAAGTTTTGCCATATTTCACACGATTGGACGATACTCGTCGAATTCGTGAAATTCTCGGAATGGAAGTCGGATTTTGTGTTTGAACTCGGAAACGTTAATTGTTGATGGAGACAAGTCTTATTTGGCATTATAGAGTTGCGGATTCGAAAATGGACGGATTTTCGACTTAGAACGAAGAAACGAGCGTTAAACGTTCACGAACGTTTATCGTTTTCGTTAAAAATGGATTAATAGGTGAATTTTTAGTTAACGAAGTCAAATAGATAAAATTCTTGTATGAACACGTAGAGTATGTGATTTATGAACCGTAGGCTCTTGAACGAGCCAATTCGGTCTTATGACGAAAGAGTTACGAGTCCGGGAATCTCACAAAATTTTTAAAACTGTAAAATTTTTTTGGTGCAGTGAGTCAGCCATGGCCGCCAAATTTCAAGGCCAAATAAATTTCGTGATCGCAGCTGTCGAAGCTTTGGTGAGCAAAGCTATGACCTACTGGAGAGTCGCACCGCAACGCAACCCGTAATGAAGGAACTCGCGCCGCAGCGACCGAGTCCGGGTTTTTAGCCCTAGTGCATGGCACCGCAGCGCGACATAGAGAAGGATTGCTGGTGCCGCAGCACCAGCCCTAGGGTTTACATAGAGAGGATTGCTTATTAAGATACAAAGAAAAACAATGAAGTAGTACAAAATTAATAATCATAAAGTAACATTGTTAAGTCATGTTTAGATCTTAAGAATGATTACTTAACGTTAAAGTAACTCAATTGCATGTGAACGTAAGAATGATATAACGGAAAGTCGGAACTAATAATAACAAATCTAATATATAATTAGATTGAGAAGAAGGGTAAGATTCTTTAGGAACCATGTATGATTATTCATGACCTAATGTGTTATGTGATGTTATCATCTACTGTAGAGACCTTAAAGACTTAAAGTGCACGTGTTATAACTGTAGCAGACGCTAAAGGCAAGTATTCTAACCCTTATTCCAGTTCAATCTGGACAAGCTTTGTGATTCATGTATTCTTACGCATGAGTTAATGTTTGATGAAGTCAAAGCCAATTCTTTCGGCTAGACTTATAATATGTTGAATTTCTTATAACCTATCAAGAATTGACAAGGATTTACTAAACTAATATTGGTGTGGTTTTCAAAAGGAGACTGACTATACTAAATTGTTTTGTCATCAAACGACAGGCACGTGAGGTTGCCACAACTTAAACCTATACACGTTTAATGAATGCAGTGTTAATCAACATAAAGTACTATAAGCTGATCACCTAGACGTGCTCGTAAGCTATGTCGGATTTACGGACTTAGTGCCGGGATGTCCTTTTCAAAGTAGTTATGAAATGCTCATAGTCTTGGACCGGAATTGATGTTTTACTGAATATTGTTGTTGTAAAACGTTTTGAAAGAAAAGATGTGCTATTTTGAATTATCGATAGTACTTCGTAACTATTGTTCAGTTATTGAAGATAAACGATTCCTATGTCTCAAACATGCTATTTTACTAAAAATGTTGTACTTGCTGAGCTAGTTAGGCTCACTCTTGCTTGAAATATATGAATGCAGCTAAGATCGAACGGACCGACGGATCTGACAAGGATAAAGGGAAGGCTAAGGCGAACCTTTAGATTACCTATGTAATAGTATAGGTTTTGTAATGATAATATTTTATATTATGACAAGAACAAATGTAACGGTTATAAAGAACCTGGGAGAATGTTAATATTATTTTGAATATATATAAGACATATTCGTTCCTTTGAGGTATTTCAATTGAATGATTGTGTGAACTGTAGCACCGTGTAGCACTATCTGTCGGGTTGGAAGATAGCCGGATTTGGGGGCGTCACAACCTTTGAGTGTCGAATATGATCCTTCTTATCCAAGATTTTAACACGTATCTCCTCATACGTTAAATCTTCTGCTATTTTGTCTAAATCTAATTCAATAATGTGGTTCGGGTTGTCCACATATTTACGTAACATCGATACGTGAAAAACTTTATGAACACGCAACATATTTGGCGGTAAAACGAGTCTATAGGCCACAGTTCCTACTCGATCGAGGATTTCAAATGGGCCAATTAAATCGAGGGTTGAGATTTACTCTCTTCGTCGATTCTTGCTTCTAGAATAACGCCATCTTGAACCTTCTTCTTCACATTCATTAGCTCCGGGTGTGTAGCTTGAGCGGCTTTAACTTTATCGATTAACGTCAATTCTACTCGTATTATTTGACATCATCACGTGGATCCCTAGAGTCTTTAACTCTATCTCTATCATTTGTAAGTCGTACGAAATGGGTCTTTGTGTTAACAATATCGTACTCATAAACGCATACGATCTTCTACTCAATGCGTCAGCTACCACGTTCGCTTTTTCCACGATAATATTGAATGGTATGGTCGTAATCTTCAACAGCTCGAGCCAACGTCTTCGGCGCATGATTCATTCATTTTGGGTGAAGAAATATTTGAGGGTTTTGTACCGGGTTCAAGGTCGATACAAAATTTAATTTCACGCTCTGGGGTAGGCAAGGAAGTTCTTCAGGGAATACGTCAGGAAATTTATTAACAATATAGATATCTTTCTAATATGACGTATTGTTATTTAAATTCGTAACATGGGCTAAGAAAGCTTGACATCCATTTTTCGATAAACGAATATATTTGTGGCTTGATATGACAGTGATTGACTTTAGTGGTTTGATTGCTTGAATTCACATAATAGGTTGGTTAGGAATATGAAAGCTAACAATCTTACGAAAATAATTGATTTTAGCATGATGAGTAGCTAACCAACCGATTCCTAAAATCACATCAAATGCATGTATTTTCAAAGAGATAAGATCGATAGGTAACGTGCGGTTACCGAATTGAATCAAACAAGACTTATAAATAATGGATGTAATGAAGGTTTCTCCCAACGGAGTTTCAACAGATAAGTCAAAGTCTAATTTCTCCGGAGTCAAATTTAAACGTTGAGCACAAGTAGGAGAAATAAAAGAATGGGTTGAACCAGTGTCTAATAAGGTATAGACTTCACAAGAATTTATAATTAACTAACCCGTGCTAACTTCGTTCGGGTTACTCGCTTTTTTAGAAGTAACGAAAAACACTCTTCCTGAAACCACCGACTTAATTTTGTGCGTATCCTCCTTTGGTGCCACCGTCCCAGCTGGATTTGATTTCGCTACAGGACAAAATTCAGTTATGTGACCGTCTTTCCCACAACTAAAACATACCTTGGAAGGTTGTGAACAGTTTGGACTTATGTGTCCCTCCTCTCCGCATCTGTAGCATCTAACTAGCGGTTGTTCTCCTCCCCTAGAATTTGTTGATAGTAACGGTGTCGTCTGGCGACGCCTTCCCATCATCGTTAAATCTTTCTTCTTAAATTTTCCACTTGAATCATTTCTTCTATTATCTTGGCCATGATTACCAAGGAGTGGTTACCATTTCGCATGATAATTTCCTCCACGATGGTTATCATTGTTAGATGGCCGCTACTAATTTGCATTTATTATTATCGTGTTCTTGCTCATTATCTTTTTGGTCATTGGCTCATTATCGCGCTCCAATAATCGAGCCCTATTCACAACATCCGGATATAAACAAAGTTTGTGAGAAATGAGGTATTGACGTATCTCGTGTTTCAAACCTTTTAGAAACATCCGCTCATTCTCTCCTCATTCTCAACCAAGTGGGATAAACCAAGGAGAACTAAGCAAACTTAGCTTCATCATGCGACATAGTCATATTGTTTTGCTCTATTGATGAACTCTACCTCCTTCGTGTGTGACGAATACTTTCGGAAAGTACTTGTCGTTGAACAGTTCTTCGAACTTCTCCCAAGACATCTTCGGGCATGCGACAGTCGAAAGTGATGCTTTTTCTTGATTCCCACCAAAGAATCGCCTCTTCTCGCAAACATGAAGGTGGTAAAGGAAACTTTTTCTCCTCGGAGCATCCTAAGACATCAAATATCTTGGTGATCGGCTTTATCCACGTCTCCGCCTTAAGTGGTTTTGGCTCTCCCAAAAACTCCGATGGTCTCAGCTCCTTGAACTGCTTAGCGGTGACCATCCGAGAGTTTCCAGTGATTCCACCTACATTTTGAATAGGAGTCTCTCTCGCCTGATGTTTTATGAATTGCATAAAGCCTCTGAACATTCCATCGTTCATCATCTGATCGGTGTTGTTGTTTACTTGAGGATTATTGTCTTCCTGTTGCACATTATCCTGGGTATTGATCGTTGGTGACTCAACGGTCTCATGTGCTTCATTGCTGATCTCAACATTTTCAGATGCCATTTTCAAACACTGTCACAAAACAAGGGTTAATTGATATGCCACATATTATCCCTATATTCTGACCGACCAATTAAATACCAAATAAACTTAGGTAGGTCATACTAGCGAAGGAATTCCCCGTCTCTCCCTTTCTAGTTCTTGTCTCACATCTCAGCCAGGGATCATATCCCTAAGCTTTGATACCAACTGTGACGCCCCCAAAATAGGTATACATCACCCATTCTGAGTTGCCAAATACATGGTACATAAATCAAATACAAACTTCTTTTTATACAATACGACAACATTGAAGCTTAGAGTTTTTACACGAATATTGTCTCATAAACAATATTCAAACTCAAATGAAGTTCTCATTACATTTATTATCACACTATTTCATAAAATAGTGAGGACTATTATAGCCACCATCTCGGACCGTCACTCTGTTCCCCGACTAGTCCCAGCTATATTCTCATTTCCTGAAGAGAACAATGAAAGAAAATGGTGAGCTCAACTAGCCTAGTAAGAAATATTGTAATAACCGATATTTTCTATCTAATTAAATCAGAAAATTTACGTATAATTTTTTTTTATGTTAAAGATGAGGATTTGTACAAGATAATGTGTGTATGTAATTATGTAATAAATAAAAATATAATTATTACATGAATGTTTACAAATAATTTGATTTTATAATTATTGATTATTATAAATTATATTCTTATAATAATTAATTTTCACAGATAAAAATGTTTTTATTCATTATGTTTCTATGAAAATATGATAATTATATTATTTAAATAATATATGAAATAATTATTAGAATTATTATAATAATTATTTAATTATATGAATTTATGTTAGATTAATTAAGTTAATTATTTTAACTTAATTGATAATGTTAAATATGTAAGAAAATCGGATATGGAATCCAAAACCCTAATTTTGGATTTTTGATCAAGGAATGAGAATAATAATATTATATTATTATTTGTCATTATTATAGATATGTGTATTATGTGTGTAATATTAATTTGTGAAACAGTTTGGATGGAAAAATAGAAAACCCTAGTATTAAGCTGTTAAACCCTAATTCAAAAGTCAATTACGACTTCAAAGAATTTGTTAAGTCATTTTGTAGTTATAATACTATGTTAATGTGTCTAATGATAGTTTTTATACATTTAAATAATAATTAGAAAAAACCTAATTTCTAAACTTAGAAACCCTAATTTTTAAAAGTTAGGAACCTTAATTAGAAACCCTAATTTAAAATTCAATTTGAGTTCGAAACTGCTATATGACTGGGTGATTACGATTATGGTGAAGTATTATAAAATTCTATGATTAATTAGGTAAACCCTAATCAATATTTAGAAATATTAAATTTATAGAAATCCTAATATTTATATTATAAACCCTAATTTGCTAATTGGTGCCCTAATTGCTAAATTAGTGAGGTTAATTATAATTAGTAAATTCTTAATTTAATTTTTTAGTTTAGATAATTAGAAATCTAATCTACTTAAGGAAAACCCTAATTTTAATTTTTTTTAGAAACTAAAATGTTATTAATTTTTTTTACAAACCCTAAATTGGAAATTCTACCAAATCAATGTGCTAAACCTTAGGGTTAAACCCTAAGGGTCAAACCCTAAGGGTTTGTCAAGTTATAAGTATCAAGCCCAATGTCCAAAATTCCCTTATGTACAATTTTTATTTATTTATTTATTAAGCTTACTTGTGTATATTACCAAAATTGGAGTTGGTGAACCACTCCATGTGACTTACAACAACTCCCATCAGTCATTTTTCCAGCAATCTTAGCAACATACATTGCATCTTTGAAATATATATAGATTCAAGAGAGAGAGAAAGCCACATTTTGTCTATATTTGTTCAAACACCCAACCTACCTCTCTCAAGCTCAAACCCACGAAATATAGTAGTATATCAGCTCCCAAACAAAGCCCCACGATTACCATTATCAGATTAGAAGGCCAGATTCAAGCATAGCTTAAGAAAGGTATAAACCCTATTTGAAAAAATATGACTTTGATTCCATGTTAGATGTTAGCTTTTAATGTTTAAATATGTTGTATAGTGTGACGCCCCCAAAATCGGTATACATCACCCATCTTGAGTCGCCAGATACATGGTACATAATTCAAATACAACTTAATAATACAACTGTCGTGAACAATACGACAAAACATAAACTGTGAGTTTGAATACAAATATTGTCTACTAGAGAGTATACAAACTCAAAAGGAGTCCTCATTACAATTATTATCACACTATTTCACAGAATAGTGAGGACTACTAATGCAAACATCTAGGACCATCACTCTGTTCCCTGACTTGTCCCAGTTACGTTCTCATTTCCTGAAGAGAACAGTAAAAGAAAAGGGTGAGCTCAACTAGCCCAGTAAGAAATATTATGACTAAGATAATGCAGAATAAATTATCAATAGCCTTCAACAGTATAACAACTGATAGAATATAATAGACAACAAGTTTTAGATCAAAAAGCTGCGCAATGAATAAGCAATCCATTAGAAGAGTCAAGTAGAGAATAAAATCTACTATCTTCTATGATTTAAAAGGTTTTCATCACTTTTATCACTGGGACTCAAATTTTAATAAATAATCCACATCATCGAATCACCCCGCACTACTACCAAGGATATTCTTTAGTATCACGACCATAAATTATCCATGCACTACGGGCCAAGGACATTCGTGTATTCATTAATGGTCATGATCATGCCAACAATGTCAATCAATGCACTACGGCCAATGAGGACTTTTACCACATCATTTGTAACATTATTACCATGATTAACCGAATAATCCACGATCATAATCATACCAAGTCCATCTATGCACTACAGGCCACAGATGACTTTCAACAAAATATAAACATGAGGATGATGACAATGATATAAGAATTCAATAAAACAAGTTCAAGAATTAATTTGTCCAGGAACCAATAACGTCCAAATTGTCAACATGATATTTCTTTGTGGAAGAAAATTCAAGAATGCTCAGAAGAGTATTTCCATGAAAACATATTGGATGAAGCGCAAATATCAAGGATATTCCACTAATTTCATGGATTATAGAAGACAAAACTTTAACCAACTGAGTATAATAAAGAATGGAATAACAAAAGAAATCACCATGTATGAGATAGACCGCACAGGCAGGTTATTCCAACAGGATAATAAATAACGGAATCAGGTCCGGCGTAAAACGCACAGACAGGATATTCCAACAGAATAATAAAGACGGAATCAGGTCCGGCGTAAAACGTACAGACAAGATATTCCAATAGAATAATAAAGATGGAACCAGGTCCGGCGTAGAACGCACAGACATGATATTCCAACAGAATAATAAAGAATGGAATAACAGAAGAATTTCACCAAGTATGCGCAGATTTAGATGACAAAGTTATTCCAACATAATAACAAAGAATGGAATAACAGAAGTTCTCTTCATGAAGACGAAAGAAAGAAATAATACTCCTTACCTTAGAAGAAACTGGATATAGAAGTAGTGAAGTAGCAGAATACTTTTCTTCTTTCTCTCTATAATTTCTCTCTATAATAATTGCTCTATAGCTTTAGTGAATTCGTGAGAAATGAAGGAAGAATGAGCTTCTATTTATAGGAAAATATAGTTTCAATAATTGCATGTTTTGGGGCTCAAAAAATTACAGTACAATACCTCCAACTTTTCTTTCATTTTTAATTTTGTCCTGCAAGTATTATCAAACTTGCACCAACTCTCCTAATAGTAAATAATGTTAATCAATAGTAAATCATGTGACTCAATAGTTCTAATCAAGAGATAAAAACAATTACAGTATAGTAACTCCATCTATACCTCCATTTTTAACTTAGTCATGCAAGTATTATCAATCTTGCACCACCACCCCTAATAGTATAAGAATGTGAGTCAATAGTACCCCGTGAATAGTTACTCGTGAATAGTAACTCGTGAATAGTAACTCATGAATAGTAACTCGTGAATAGTAACTAGTGAATAGTACTCCGACACAAAAAGTGCTCCGAATACCCGAGTGAACAATATAACCTCCAGACATCAATTATCATCGAAATAAATGTCAATTTCCACTAACACTAATAATTCTAATACAATGGAACAATCAATTTCATCTTTAATCAACACAACTTATTCATCATTAATATTATAACTCACAATATTTAACAAACCGTGTCGTTCCCAAGAAAGGGGGGCTTTCAGATAAGGATTTCTCCTTATTGGGCGCCGCAATTAGATGACCAAACCTCTCCTTGACAGAACTTCTAGACATTGTCAATATTGCAAATAATAACATGAATAACTTTGTCGTCTCAATTATTGATTTAATAATAATAAATATTTGCAGATGATACTGTGATAATAATTGAATCAATAATATGAGAGATATGATGCAGCAATTACTATAGCAATAATTGAGTATAACTTAGTGACTTCTTACGTAAGCATCAATAATCAATACTATGTGCTACTATGCAACCACGCGTATTACTGTACTTTTAACACCGGGTGTTTCAAAAGTTAACGGTAAAACTTCCGCCGTTATTTTCATAAAGTATTTTTGTCGTTTTCTCAATCCGACAATAATTCCATTCATGGGTCCACCAATGATTGTCTTGTAAATACGGATATTCCCCAAACAAAAATAATATTCCCCGACCAATCGAATATTATATAACAACTTGCGTACTTTGCAAAATTTATAAATATAACCCACAACTATAACATTATATATCCCCGACATCAAATATCTTGGTGATCTGCTTTAACCACGTCTCTGCCTTAAGTGGTTATGGCTTTCCCAAAAACTTCGGTGGTCCCAGCTCTTTAAATTGTTTAGCGGTGACCAACCGTGGGTTGCCATTGTTTCCTCCTGTATTATGAACAGGAGTGGCCTTCGCCTGATGTTGCATGAATTCTAAAAAGCTCCTAAACGCATCATCGTTGCTCGTCAATTGATCAGTGTTGGTGTTTACAAGAGGATTATCGCCATCCTGTTGCACATTGTCCTGATTATTGATCTGTGAAGACTCAACGGTCTCCTGTGCTCCATTGCTATTCTCAACATTCTCAGATGTCATTTTCAAATACTGCCATAAAACAAGGGTTAATTAACATCACATATTATCCCTATACTCTGACCGACCAATTAAATATCAAATAAACTTAGGTAGGTCATACTAGCGAAGGAATTCCCCGTCTCTCCCCTCCTAGTTCTAGTCTCACATCTTAGCCAGGGATCATATCCCTAAGCTTTGATACCAACTGTGACGCCCCCAAAATAGAGCCAACGTCACCCATCTTGAGTTGCCAGATACATGGTACATAATTCAAATACAACTTAATAATACAACTGTCGTGTACAATACGACAAAACATAAACTATGAGTTTGAATACAAATATTGTCTACTAGAGAGTATACAAACTCAAAAGGAGTCCTCATTACAATTATTATCACACTATTTCACATAATAGTGAGGACTACTAATGTAAACATCTAGGACCATCACTATGTTCCCTGACTAGTTCTAGCTACGTTCTCATTTCCTGAAGAGAACAGTAAAAAAAAAGGGTGAGCTCAACTAGCCCAGTAAGAAATATTATGACTAAGATAATGCAGCATAAATTATCAATAGCCTTCAACAGTATAACAACTGATAGAATATAATAGACAACAAGTTTTAGATCAAAAACTACAGCGGAATAAGCAATCCATTAGAAGAGTCAAGTAGAGAATAAAATCTACTATCTTCTATGATTTAAAAGGTTTTTCATCACTTTTATCGTTGGGACTCAACTTAATAAATAATCCACATCATCGAATCACCTCTGCACTACGGCCAAGGATATTTTTTAGTATCACGACCACAAATTATCCATGCACTATGGGTCAAGGACATTCGTGTATTCATTAATGGTCATGATCATTCCAACAACTGTCCATCAATGCACTACGGGCCAATGAGGACTTTTACCACATCATTTGTAACATTACGGCCATGATTACACCGAATAATCCACAGTCATAATCATACCAAGTCCATCTATGCACCTTCTGAGGCCACAAATGACTTTCAACAAAATATAAACATGAGGATGATGACAATGATATAAGAATTCAATAAAACAAGTTCAAGAATTAATTTGTCCAGAACCAATAACGCCCAAATTGTCAACATGATATTTCTTTGTGGAGTAAAATTCAAGAATGCTCGTAAGAGTATTTCCATGAAAAGATATTGGATGAAGCGCAAATATCAAGGATATTCCACTAATTTCATGGATTATAGAAGTCAAAACTTTAACCAATCGAGTATAATAAAGAATGGAATAACAAAAGAAATCACCATGTATGCGATAGATCGCATACAGCAAAAGTTATTCCAATGAGAATAATAAATAACGAAATCAGTCCGGCAGAAAAAATGCATGCAGACGTGATATTCCAACGAGAATAATAAAGGCGGAATCAGTCCCAGGCGTAAACACATGTACATGATATTCTAATGTAATAATAAAGATGTAACCAGTCCCATAGAGAACGCATGATAGGATATTCCAATGTAATAACAAAGCGGAATTCGTAGTTAAAGTAGAACGCACAAACATGATATTCCAATGTAATAATAAAGAATGGATTAATGTAAGAATTTTACCAAGTATGCGGTACCAGATAGAGCGCAGTTATTCCAACATAATAACAATGAATGGAATAACAGAAGTTCTCTTCATGAAGACGAAAGAAAGAAATAATACTCCTTACCTTAGAAGAAACTGGATATAGAAGTAGTGAAGTAGCTGAATAATTTTCTTCATTCTTTCTATAATTTCTCTCTATAATAATTGCTTTCTATAGCTTTAGTGAATTAGTGAGAAATGAAGGAATAATGAGCTTCTATTTATAGAAAAATATAGTTTTGATAATTGCACGTTTTGGGGCTCGAAAAATTACAGTACAATACCTCCAACTTTTCTTTCATTTTTAATTTTGTCCTGCAAGTATTATCAAACTTGCACCAACTCCCCTAATAGTAAATAATGTGAATCAATAGTAAATCATGTGAAAAAAACAATTACAGTATAGTACCTCCATCTATACCTCCATTTTTAACTTAGTCATGCAAGTATTATCAATCTTGTACCACCACCCCTAATAGTATAAGAATGTGAATAAATAGTACCCCGTGAATAGTAACTCCTGAATAGTAACTCGTGAATAGTACTCTGGCACGAAAAAGTGCTCCAAATACCCGAGTGAACAATATAACCTCCATACATCAATTATCATCGAAATAAATGTCAATTTCCACTAACACTAATAATCCCAATACAATGGAACAATCAATTTCATCTTTAATCAACACAACTTATTCATCATTAATATTATAACTCACAATATTTAACAACCAGGTCGTTTCCAAGAAAGGGGGTTTTCCGATAAGGATTTCTCCTTATTGGCGCGCAATTAGGTGACCAAAACTCTCCTTGACAAAACTTCTAGACATTGTCAATATTGCAAATAATAATATGAATAGCTTTGTCGTCTCAATTATTGATTTAATAATAATAAATATTATGCAGATGATACTGTGACAATAATTGAATCAATAATATGAGAGATATGATGCGAATCTTGTAGCAATAATTGAGTATAACCGAGTGACTTCTTACGTAAGCATCAATAATCAATACCGTATTGCTACTATGCAACCACGCCAGTATTACTATACTTTAACACGGGTGTTTCAACATTAATTCAGTAAAACTTCCACCATTATTTTCATAAAGTATTTTTGTCATTTCTCGATCAATCCGGATAATAATTAGTTTGCAAGTGTCCACCAATGATTTTACCGTAAATGCGGATATTCCACGACAAAAATAATATTCCCCGACCAATCGAATATTATATAACAACTTGCGTACTTTGCAAAATTTATAAATATAACCCACAACTATAACATTATATCAAATCCACACCATAATATTTAAAATATTATTTTGAGAAAATTAAATATTTATTCATAAAATCTGGGGTCTCATATATGGAGTCTATTTAAGTGATCTGGGTTGATAGATGTTAGATCCATAACATCTATAAGCTCAGATCTAGTGTTTTTGTAAATCTGGAAAATTTTGTTTTTGAGTGTGACAGTCAAATGCCAGTCCTCATAGATTTGTGATGGTTATGTGTTTTTGTGTTTTAAAGGTTGATACTTGTAGTATGTCATGAAGTCTTTGTTCTGAAGCTTGAATCAGGACCAAATAATGCATGGATTGAAAGTTATAATGGGTAAAAGTCGGTTGACCGACTATGACCAAGTGATTTCTGGGTAACCCATAAATCCTTTAACCGTGTCTGACAAGCTTTTCCTAAGCCTTGATCTTGCTGATTTTTGTTGTTGTTGTTGTTGTTGTAATAGAATTGTAATATGTTATATAGACTACAAGTTTATGCCTTAAAAGCTCCTAAATATCAATTAAGTCGATTGCAGTGGTTGGTCAAAGTAGACCATCCGGTCATGAAAACTGGTTTCTGGAATTTCCAGAAAATTAAGAACGCAGCGTCTGACAAGGTTTGACTAGCCTTGATCATTCATTTGTGTTGTTGTTATTATGATATAATAATATGTTATTGTACCTTGTCATGTAGACTATAATCTTGAACCATAAAAACAACTTGTTCATGACCAGAACCTAAAGCGAATTGAGCCTTAAATTGGACCCTCGAAGCTAACTGGGTTTCTGGGTAACCCAGAAAACCCAAAGAGCTCTGATAGAGAGTTTGAAGGGACAGATCTTTTTGTTGTGTTGTTGTATGGCCTAGTATGTTGGTCTTAATTGTAGTCTTGCATAATCACTACAAGAGAAATATTTTATCTCGCCCAAAAACCTCATAGATTAAAAGTAATCCCTGGTCAAACTCACCCACTCGTTACTGCACATGAATTTCTGGGTTAACCTCATGAACACGAAGAACACCTATAGTGACAGTTATGTCGCTATAGGTACCCTTTTGCGATAGATTAATTAATAAATTAATTGTTTTTACGAAATAAATAGAAAAAATAGTTTTAAATTACTAAAAATACAAAATAAATTATTAAAAATTATTTTAAAATCCAAAAATTAGTTTTTAATTATTTTGAATATATTTCATAAATATTTAATATTTTAGAATATTAAAAGTATTTAATTTATTTAATTATAATATTAAATAAATTATTTAAAATGATTTTAATACATGAAAAATCATTTAAAATTATATTATGGTATAAGAAAATAATTTAAGTTATTTTTGATAACTTTTAATATTTTGTGATAAATTTCATAAATTAATTAATATTAATGATAATTAAGTTATTTAATAAATGTATTAAATAAATGATGAAAAATAGAATTAATGATTTAAAAATTATATAAAGGTTATAAAATATTTTAAGTTATAAAATATAACTTTTGATATTTTGTCATGAAAAATATTAATATTTTAATATTAATGATATTAGATTTATTCAATACTTATATTAAATAAATTAAGTTAAAAAATGATTTTAATATTAGAAAAATCATTTTAAATGAAAATAAAGATTTTAAAAATATTTTAAGTTATAAATTATAACTTTCCATATTTAAAGGAAAAACTCATTAATTATTTGCTATTAATGATGTCAAAGTTATTTAATAATTATATTAAATAAATTAGTTTAAGAATGATTTTAATATTATAAAAATTATTTAAAATGAAAATAAAGTGTTTAAAGATATTTTAAGTTATAAATTATAACTTTTGATATTTAAAGGATAATTTCATTAATAATTTAATATTAATGATATTAATTTAATAATAAATGATATTAAGTTTATTTAATAATTATATTAAATAAATAGTTTTAAAATGGTTTTATTTATTTAAAAATCATTTAATAAGGATATAAATGAATTAAAAATATTTTAAGTTATAAATAATGACTTTTAATATTTTGATAAATAATACATTAATACTTTAATATTAATGGTAATTATTTAAAAATGATTTTAAGTGTTTTAAAAATCATTTAAGGGTAATATTAATCATTTAAAATACTTTGAGTTATTATAAATAACTTTAATATTTTGGCAATGGTTTCATTAATAGTTTAATATTAATTAAATATTAATGATAATAGAATTATTTAATATTTAAATCATTTAATAATGATTACGGTGTTTGAAAATTCAGCGATAAATTATAATAAATGTTTAAAAATTATTATAAGTCATTAAAAATAATACGATTCGATACTTCACCGATATTGAACTACATGATAGAGTCTTAGACTCGATAATTACCCGATAAAAGCGAGTACAATTTATATATTTCGTAAATTAATTTGGACTTAGATAATTTGATTAGATATGTGTTTATTTGTGATTCCATGGTTGTGGAACATATGTGACAATGTGATTTAGGTTATGTGTCGATGCGCAATAAGCGGTCTTTATGTGTTATAGTATGTTGTTCTAATCGATCAAATGATCTTATTAATTGATAGGTGTTATATAAAGATAGAACTAAGTTATGAGCAGTAGCGGTAGTATCGAGGTGATATCTTACCTTTGCATTTTCTTTACGCAATGGACATGAGTAAGAAGTTTCATAATTATATTATTATTATGCTATATTATTAACCTTATTGTGATATATTCTATATCCAATCATTGTTTATCAACATGTTAGTATATGGTAATTGAGAGATATATATTACATTCGTTAATTTCTAAACATGGTTACACAAGTGTCCCCACTTGGATAATCATTGTATTTAATCACATGTTGATATATATATATATATATATATATATATATATATATATATATATATATATATTTACTTTGCTTTACTTTTACATTTACTAAAGTAAAAGACTTTTGCTTTCTGAAAGCAAAATCGAGATGATGGATGGGCCATCACTGTCACCGATGAAGATGCCTCTGGCGTCTTCTGCGTTCTTGATCATCTTACAGGTAGGTGCCGGAAGGTCTTTGTTGATCATCTTCTCGGATGAGTCACCATCCCCATACATTTCGTGGATAAAAATTTTAAGGTGGAAATGTATGGGATGGTGACTCATCTCGAGAAGATGATCAACAAAGACCTTCCCGATATCATGAGATTTTAAGCGGACGATCAACAAAAGGCATGAGAGAATCTTCGATCATGACAGTGATGGCCCACGCCATCATCTCTTTTACTTTAGTAAATATAAAAGTAAAAGTAAAAGAATAACTTTTGCTTTTACTTAAGTTAAATATTTTGAACTTTAGTTAAATATTTCTTACATTTACCAATGTAAAAGTAAATGTAAAATGTTTCTTACGTTTTACTTTTACTTTAGTAAATTACTTTTACTTCAGTTAATGTAATAGTGATTCCTTTGTGAATCAAATAGTAATTTACATTTCAGTTTTCTATTTAAACAACTCGAAGTGTTTAGAGTTGTTTAGGCTTAATTCAATGTAGCCTCAGAGCTTCTCTCTCTAGAAAGCTCTTCCGAGGTCCTCTCCCTTCTCTCTTAGTTAGCCTCGATCTTCTTAGTTAAAGATGAAGACGAAGTCCTTAATACTTCGATCTTCCCTCTTAAACATTTAGTCTAGGAATTAATGTAATCCCTTCCCAAATGTTTATAAATAAAAGAAAGAGATTACTTTCTAGATTAACTTAGGTCATCTTCTTAATCTTTTCTTTTTTACATGCTAAGTTTTACGAATAAAACTTATCCTCATTGTTATATGGTATCGAGCCCACGTTTGGTTCTTGATCTTTATGCGGTGGTTTCGATTGAAAAGCAGTTTGATTTGTTTACTTAAATATTTTTTTCAAACTTTTATTTTTCTTCTTTCGGTTTTAATCGCTTGGAGCCTTGTAGTAAACCACCAAAGGTGCCTTAAGTCCCGAGCAATCTTGGTTTATGAAGTCTCAATTCTGAGCGATGTAAGGCTAAAGGGAATCTTTAGATCTCTGAGTATGTGTTCAAGGTAAGTAATGCTAGAGTCTAAGTGGACCTTCAAAAAAAGAATTTTTGTTTAAGCAGTTAACAAAGAAGTCTTACATTTAGATCTATTTAAGCGATAGAGATCGGGACCGATTGAGTGATCCTTTGTTTGATTTGATCGATTTGTTTTAAACAAAATTTTTTACAAAATCTAAGAAATTTTGAAGATTTTGACCAATTTTGGTAGAATTTTTTTCCTCTTTCTTTATAAACCAAATTTTTGGGGTTGAAAGGGTTATTTCTGGATAAAATTTTTAAAGGTGGAAATGTATGGGGATGGTGACTAAATACGAGAAGATGATCAAGCGACACCTTCCAAGCATCAGGAGGCGGACAGTCTGACGAAGAAGCCTTGAGGAGTCTTGATCATAAACGGTGATGGCCTACGCCATCATCTCTTTTACTTTAGTAAATGTAAAAGTAAAAGTAAAAGAATAACTTTTGATTTTACTTAAGTTAAATGTTTTTAACTTTAGTTAAATGTTTTCTTACATTTACCAATGTAAAAGTAAATGTAAAAATATTTCTTACGTTTTACTTTTACTTTTGTAAATTACTTTTACTTGATTAATGTAATAGTGATTCCTGCGTGAATCAAATAGTAATTTACTTTTCAGTTTTCTATTTAAACAACTCGAAGTGTTTAGAGTTGGTTAGGCTTAATTCAATGTAGCCTCAGAGCTTCTCTCTCTAGAAAGCTCTTCGAGGTCCTCTCCCTCTCTCTCTTAGTTAAGCTGGGAGGCGAAGCTTTCAACTTGATCTTCTTAGTTAGAAGATGAAGGCGAAGTCCTTAATACTTCGATCTTCCTCTTAAATATTTATTCAGGAATTAATGTAATCCCTTCCCAAATGTTTATAAATAAAAGAAAGAGATTACTTTTACTATTACATTAACGAAGTAAAAGTAATTTACTAAAGTAAAAGTAAAACGTAAGAAGCATTTTACATTTACTTTTACATGGGTAAATGTAAGAAACATTTAACTAAGTTAAAAACATTTAACTTAAGTAAACGCAAAAGTTATATTCTTTTACTTTTACTTTTACATTTTTACTAAAGTAAAAGAGATGATGGCGTGGGCCATCACCTGTCGGTGACTGAAGATGCCTCTGGCATCTTCTTCGTTGACTTGGTCCATCCCTGTTGGTGCCGAAAGGTGCTGTTGATCATCTTCTCAGATGAGTCACCATACCCATACATTTCCACCTTAAAATTTTTATCCAGGAAATAACCCTTGTTAACTGTTTAAAAAAAATTTCTTTTTCTTGAAGGTCCACTTAGACTCTAGCCTTACTTGCCTTGAACACATACCCGTAGATCTAAAGATTCCCTTTAGCCTTACACTGCTCCCAATTGAGACTTACAAACGGCATTATTCGGGACTTAAGGCGATCTTGGGTGGTTTATGGCGAAGGTCGGGCGATTAAAAGCGGAGCAAGAAAAATAAAAGTTTGAAAAAATATTTAAGTAAACAAATCAAACTGTTTTTAATCGAAACCACTTCGAGTTGTTTTTAAAATTAAAATAAACCTTTTATTTTAATATTAAAATAAATCTTTTATTTTAAAATTAAAATAAACTTTTATTTTAATTATAAAATAATTAATATATATATATATATATATTATATTAATCGTATAATATATATATATATATATATATATATATAATTATCTTCCTTAAAAAAAGGATTCACGTGGCCATTATTTTTAATCATGAAAAGTGATTCACTTATATGAGTAATAAATAATATCCAATACCTGTAGGAAACTAATCATACTAACTTTACAAAATTTATGTGAATCTGGGAATTTCAAAAAACAGATATCCCAAACTTAACATTTGGAATAATCAAGTTATATATTAGCTTCCTGCATGTACGGATCCGTGATTTATGTGACTCACTTGGACGAGGCTTTTGAAAAAAAAAAAACAACAACAAATGACCTCAAAAAAAAAAAAAATTGATTAAGATTTTTTTTAATTTTATTTTTAATAAATTTAATACTGATAAAATTATGCCTAATTAAAGCTATTCTAAACACATATCAATATACATATCAAATTAAAACAATTAAATAATTAGCATAAAGGTTTGGCTCGATGCCACTTTATTAGGTTTGTAATATTCAAGAACTTAATCAAATTGTAAAAAATAAGCGGAAGCGTGTAAAAATCGAGTTTAAAATTTTACAAACCATATACCCGGATCACCCTTTATGCACAATTATTAATTAAGCGAAAAGATAAAGAATAAAATCATACCCTTGAAGATCGAGCTTCCTCAAGTACAAGTTCACCTCAAATCCTTTCGCGTTCGACTTGAATTCACAAGGGTTTGGTTCCTTCCTTTGATCGGCGTTAGCCACCCAGAGTGTTTGGCCTCAGAGGTGATCCACCGAGGAAGAAGAAGGATTTGAAGATGGGTGGTTGGCTAAACCTAGTTTTTCTATCTACATAGAAAAGGAGGCGTACTCTCCGACCATTGGAAGCTACGAGGCTACATTGAATTAAGCTTAAACAACTCTAAACACTTGAGTTGTTTAAATAAAAAAGCGAAAAAGTAAATTACTATTTAATTCACTTGAGGAATCACTATTACATTAACTGAAGTAAAAGTAATTTACAAAAGTAAAAGTAAAACGTAAGAAACATTTTACATTTACTTTTACATTGGTAAATGTAAGAAACATTTAACTAAAGTTAAAAACATTTAACTTAAGTAAAATCAAAAGTTATTCTTTTACTTTTACTTTTACATTTACTAAAGTAAAAGAGATGATGGCGTGGGCCATCACATCGATGTTGAAGACTCTCTGGCGTCTTCTTGGTTTGGTGGTCGTCTCTCTGTGGATCTTAGGAAGGTCTTTGTTGATCATCTTCTCAGATGAGTCACCATCCCCATACATTTCCACCTTAAAAATTTTATCCAGGAAATAACCCTTTCAACCCCAAAAATTTGGTTTATAAAGAAAGAGGAAAAAAAAATTCTACCAAAAATTGGTCAAAATCATCAAAATTTCTTAGATTTTGTAAAAAATTTTTGTTTAAAAACAAATCAGACTGAAATCTGAAACAAAGGATCACTCAATTGGTCCTGATCTATCAGTTAAATAGATCTAAACAGAAGACTTCTTTGTTAAGCTGTTTAAACAAAATTCTTTTTTCTTGAAGGTCGATTAGACTCAGCATTACTTACCTTGAACACATACCAGTAGATCTAAAGATTCCTTTAGCCTTACCTTTGCTTTCGCAATTGAGACTTACAAGCGGCATTTAGCCGGGACTTAAGGCGATCTTGGGTGGTTTCTACGAAGGTCGAGACGATTAAAAGCAGGAGCAAGAAAAATAAAAGTTTGAAAAAATATTTAAGTAAACAAATCAAAGCTGTTTTCAATCGAAAACCATAGATAGCATCAAAGAACCAGTAGTGTGGCTCGATACCATATAAGCAATGGCGATAAGTTTTTAAAATAAAAACTTAAACAGAAAAAAGAAAAGATTAAGAAGATGACCGGTTAATCGGTAAAGTAACCTCTTTCTTTTATTTATAAACATTTGGGAAGAGATTACATTAATTCCTAGACTAAATGTTTAAGAGGGAAGAGAGAAGTATTAAGGACTTCTTCTTCATCTTTAACTAAGAAGATTGAAGCTGAAAGCTTCGTCTCCTACTAACTAAGAGAAGGAGAGGACCTCGGAAGAGCTTTTTACAGAGAGAAGCTCAGGAGGCTACATTAATTAAGTTTAAAGAAACTCAAACACTTGAGTTTCTTTAAATAAAAGCGAAAGTAAATTACTATTGATTCACGCGGGAATCACTATTAGATTAATCAAGTAAAAGTAATTTACTAAAGTAAAAGTAAAACGTAAGAAACATTTTACATTTACTTTTACATGGGTAAATGTAAGAAACATTTAACTAAGTTAAAACATTTAACTTAAGTAAAAGCAAAAGTTATTCTTTTACTTTTACTTTTTACATTTTACTAAAGTAAAAGAGATGATGGCGTGGGCCATCACACTTTTGATGACTAAAGACTCTCTGGCGTCTTCTTGGTTCTTTGGTCAAAGTCTCCTGTGGATCTTGGGAAGGTCTTTGTTGATCATCTTCTCGGAAGAGTCACCATCCCCATACATTTCCACCTTAAAATTTTATCCGAGGAAATAACCCTTTCACCCCCAAAATTTGGTTTATAAAGAAGGAGGAAAAAATTTATCTAGAAAATTAGTCAAAATCTTCAAAATTTCTTAGATTTTGTAAAAAAATTTTGTTTAAAAACAAATCAGACTAAAATCTGAAATAAAGGATCCTTCGATTGGTCCTGATCTATCAGTGAAATCGATCTAAACATATGACTAATTTGTTAACTGTTTAAACAAAAATTCTTTTTCTTGAAGGTCCACTTAGACTCTAGCCTTACTTGCCTTGAACACATACCCGTAAATCTAAAGATTCCCTTTAGCCTTACACTGCTCCCAATTGAGACTTACAAACGGCATTATTCGGGACTTAAGGCGATCTTGGGTGGTTTACGGCGAAGGTCGGGCGATTAAAAGCGAAGCAAGAAAAATAAATGTTTGAAAAAACATTTAAGTAAACAAATCAAACTGTTTTAATCGAAACCACCGATAGCATCAAGAACCAACCGTGTGGCTCTGATACCATATAACAACGGCGATAAGTTTTTAAAATAAAAACTTAAATAGAAAAAAGAAAAGATTAAGAAGATGACCAGTTAATCGGTAAAGTAATCTCTTTCTTTTATTTATAAACATTTGGGACGGGATTACATTAATTCCTAGACTAAATGTTTAAGGGAAGAGAGAAGTATTGAAGAATTCTTCTTCATCTTTAACTAAGAAGATCGAAGCTGAAAGCTTCGTCTCCGGCTAACTAAGAGAGAAGGGAGAGCGGACCTCGGAAGAGCGTTCTCTAGAGAGAGAAGCTCTGAGGCTACATTGAATTAAGTCTAAAGAAACTCTAACACTTGAGTTTCTTTAAATAGAAAATTGAAAGTAAATTACTATTGATTCACGCAGGAATCACTATTACATTAACTGAAGTAAAAGTAATTTACTAAAGTAAAAGTAAAACGCAAGAAACATTTTATATTTACTTTTACATGGGTAAATGTAAGAAACATTTATCTTAAGTTAAAAACATTTAACTTAAGTAAAAGCAAAAGTTATTCTTTTACTTTTACTTTTACATTTTACTAAAGTAAAAGAGATGATGGCGTGGGCCATCACCTGTCGGTGACTGAAGACTCCTCTGGCGTCTTCTTGGTTGGTCGTGGTCCGCCTCCTGTGAATCTTGGAAAGTGTCTTTGTTGATCATCTTCTCAGATGAGTCCCCATCCCCATACATTTCCACCTTAAAATTTTTATCCAGGAAATAACCCTTTCACCCCCAAAAATTTGGTTTATAAAGAAGGAGGAAAAAAATTTCTACCGAGAATTGGTCAAAATCTTCAAAATTTCTTAGATTTTGTAAAAATTGTTTATTTAAAAACAAATCAGATTGAAACCTGAAACAAAGGATCACTCGATTGGTCTTGATCTATTAGTGAAATCGATCTAAACAGAAGACTAATTTGTTAACTGTTTAAACAAAAATTCTTTTTCTTGAAGGTCCACTTAGACTCTAGCCTTACTTGCCTTGAACACATACCCGTAGATCTAAAGATTCTCTTTAGCCTTACACTGCTCCCAATTGAGATTTACAAACGGCATTATTCAGGACTTAAGGCGATCTTGGGTGGTTTACGGCGAAGGTCGGGTTATTAAAAGCGGAGCAAGAAAAATAAAAGTTTGAAAAAACATTTAAGTAAACAAATCAAACTATTTTAATCGAAACAACCGATAGCATCAAGAACCAACCGTGTGGCTCTGATACCATATAACAACGGCGATAAGTTTTTAAAATAAAATCTTAAACAGAAAAAAGAAAAGATTAAGAAGATGACCGGTTAATCGGTAAAGTAATCTCTTTCATTTATTTATAAACATTTAGGAAGGGATTACATTAATTCCTAGACTAAATGTTTAAGGGGGAAGAGAGAAGTATTAAGGACTTCTTTTTCATCTTTAACTAAGAAGATTGAAGCTGAAAGCTTCGTCTCCGGCTAACTAAGAGAGAAGGGAGAGGACCTCGGAAGAGCTTTCTAGAGAGAGAAGCTCTGAGGCTACATTGAATTAAGCCTAAACAACTCTAAACACTTCGAGTTGTTTAAATAGAAAACTAAAAAGTAAATTACTATTGATTCACGCAGGAATCACTATTACATTAACTGAAGTAAAAGTAATTTACTAAAGTAAAAGTAAAACGTAAGAAACATTTTACATTTACTTTTACATGGGTAAATGTAAGAAACATTTAACTAAGTTAAAAATATTTAACTTAAGTAAAAGCAAAAGTTATATTCTTTTACTTTTACTTTTACATTTTTACTAAAGTAAAAGAGATGATGGCGTGGGCCATCACCTGTCGGTGACTGAAGATGCCTCTGGCGTCTTCTTCGTTGACTTGGTCCGTTCCTGTTGGTGCCGGAAGGTGCTATTGATCATCTTCTCAGACGAGTCACCATCCCCATACATTTCCACCTTAAAAATTTTTATCCAGGAAATAACCTTTTCACCCCCAAAAATTTGGTTTATAAAGAAGGAGGAAAAAAATTTCTACCGAAAATTGGTCAAAATCTTTAAAATTTCTTTAGATTTTGTAAAAAAATTTTGTTTAAAAACAAATCAGACTGAAATCTGAAACAAAGGATCACTCGATTGGTCCTGATCAATCAGTGAAATCGATCTAAACAGATGACTAGTTTGTTAACTGTTTAAACAAATTTTTTTTTCTTGAAGGTCCACTTAGACTCTAGCCTTAATTGCCTTGAACACATACCCGTAGATCTAAAGATTCCCTTTAGCCTTACACTTCTCCCAATTGAGACTTACAAACGACATTATTCGGGACTTAAGGAGATCTTAGGTGGTTTACGGCGAAGGTCGGGCGATTAAAAGCGGAGCAAGAAAAATAAAAGTTTGAAAAAACATTTAAGTAAACAAATCAAACTATTTTAATCGAAACCACCGATAACATCAAGAACCAACCGTGTGGCTCTAATACCATATAACAACGGCGATAAGTTTTTAAAATAAAAACTTAAACAGAAAAAAGAAAAGATTAAGAAGATGACCGGTTAATCGGTAAAGTAATCTTTTTCTTTTATTTATAAAGATTTGGGAAGGGATTACATTAATTCCTAGACTAAATGTTTAAAGGAAGAGAGGAGTATTGAAGACTTCTTCTTTATCTTTAACTAAGAAGATCAAAGCTGAAAGCTTCGTCTCCAGCTAACTAAGAGAAAGGAGGCGGACCTCGGAAGAAGCGTTCTCTAGAAGAGAGAAGCTCGAAATTTACATTGAATTAAGCTGAAACTACTAACACTTGAGTTTCTTTAAATAAAAAGCGAAAGTAAATTACTATTGATTCATGAGGAATCACTATTACATTAATTGAAGTAAAAGTAATTTACTAAAGTAAAAGTAAAACGTAAGAAACATTTTACATTTACTTTTACATGGGTAAATGTAAGAAACATTTACCTAAGTTAAAAATATTTAACTTAAGTAAAAGCAAAAGTTATTCTTTACTTTTACTTTTTACATTTACTAAAGTAAAAGAGATGATGGCGGGCCATCACACTGTCGATGATTGAAGACTCCTCAGCGTCTTCTTGGTTTCTTGGTCCGCTCTCCTGTGGATGCTTGGGAAGGTCTTTGTTGATCATCTTCTCGGATGAGTCACCATCCCATACATTTCCACCTTAAAATTTTTATCCGAGAAAATAACTTTCACCCCCAAAATTTGGTTTATAAAGAAGGAGGAAAAAATTTTCTCTCTAAAATTAGTCAAAATCTTCAAAATTTCTTAGATTTTGTAAAAATTTTTGTTTAAAACAAAGTAATTTGAAATACGAAACAAAGGATCACTTTCGATTGGTCTGATTTATCTGTGAAATCGATCTAAGCAGAAGACTAATTTGTTAACTGTTTAAACAAAAATTCTTTTTCTTAAAGGTCCACTTAGACTCTAGCCTTACTTGCCTTGAACACATACCCGTAGATCTATAGATTCTTTTTAGCCTTACACTACTCCCAATTGAGACTTACAAACAGCATTATTCGGCATCCACAGGAGACGGACCAGTCAACCAAGAAGCGCGCGGAGAGTCTTGATCATCGATGGTGATGGCCCACGCCATCATCTCTTTTACTTTAGTAAATGTAAAAGTAAAAGTAAAAGAATAACTTTTGCTTTTACTTAAGTTAAATATTTTTAACTTTAGTTAAATGTTTCTTACATTTACCAATGTAAAAGTAAATGTAAAATGTTTCTTACGTTTTACTTTTACTTTAGTAAATTACTTTTACTTGATTAATGTAATAATGATTCTGCGTGAATCAAATAGTAATTTACTTTTCGGTTTTCTATTTAAACAACTCAAGTGTTTAGAGTTGTTTGAAGCTTAATTCAATGTAGCCTCGTAGAGCTTCTCTCTCAAAGCTCTTCCGAGGTCCTCTCCCTCTCTCTTGGTTAGCAGGAGGCGAAGCTTTTCAAACCGATCTTCTTAGTTAAAGATGAAGACGAAGTCCTTAATACTTCAATCTTCCCTCTTAAACATCTTGTCTAGGAATTAATGTAATCCCTTCCCAAATGTTTATAAATAAAAGAAAGAGATTACTTTTCCGATTAACAGGTCATCTTCTTAATCTTTTCTTTTTCTGTCTAAGTTTTTCTTTTAAAAACTTATCCCGCTGTTATATGGTATCAGAGCCACACGGTTGGTTCTTGATGCTATCGGTGGTTTCGATTGAAAAGCTTGATTTGATTTGTTTACTTAAATGTTTTTCAAACTTTTATTTTTCTTCTTTCGCTTTTAATCGCCTCGACCTTCGTAGTAAACCACCCAAGATCGCCTTTAAGTCCCGACTAATGCCGTTTGTAAGTCTCAATTGGGGAGCGATGTAAGGCTAAAGGAATATTTAGATCTACTACATGTGTTCAAGGCAAGTAAGGCTAGAGTCTAAGTGGACCTTCAAGAAAAAGAATTTTTGTTTAAACAAGTTAACAAAGAAGTCTTCATTTAGATCGATTTCAATTGATAGATCGGGACCGATCGAGTGATCCTTTATTTTGATTTCAATCCGATTTGTTTTAAACAAATTTTTTTACAAAATCTAAGAAATTTTGAAGATTTTGACCAATTTTCTAGAGAAAATTTTTCCTCCTTCTTTATAAACCAAATTTTGGGGTGAAAAGGTTATTTCTAGATAAAAATTTTAAGGTGGAAATGTATGGGGATGGTGACTCATCCGAAAAGATGATCAACAACACCTTCCAAGACCCTCTGTGGACGGACTAATAAACGAAAGAAGACGCCAGAGGCCTTCTTCAACATCGACAGTGATGGCCCAACCATCATCTCTTTTACTTTAGTAAAATGTAAAAGTAAAAGTAAAAGAATAACTTTTGCTTTTACTTAAGTTAAAATGTTTTAACTTTAGTTAAATGTTTCTTACATTTACCTATGTAAATGTAAATGTAAAATGTTTTTACGTTTTACTTTTACTTTAGTAAATTACTTTTACTTCAGATTAATGTAATAGTGATTTCTGCGTGAATCAAATAGTAATTTACTTTTCGCTTTTTTTTATTTAAACAACTCGAAGTGTTTAGAGTTGTTTAGGCTTAATTCAATGTAGCCTCAGAGCTTCTCTCTCTAGAAAGCTCTTCCGAGGTCCGCTCTCCCTTCTCTCTCTAAAGTTAGTGGGAGATCTAAGCTTTTCACCGATCTTCTTAGTTAAAGATGAAGACGAAGTCCTTAATACTTCGATCTTCCCTCTTAAACATTTAGTCTAGGAATTAATGTAATCCCTTCCTCAAATGTTTATAAATAAAAGAAAGAGATTACTTTACTGATTCACCGGTCATCTTCTTAATCTTTTCTTTTCTGTTTAAGTTTTTCTGAATAAAAACTTATCGCCGCTGTTATATATATATAAAGCCGTCTAAGCTATTTGACCCAGCTAGACACAAATTCAGAAATATCGTTGAATAAGTTAAAACCTTTTTGTATCCAATCAAATTGTTTTGGTTTGGATTCCAGTCTAAGTATGAACATCCCGATCACGGGAAAACTTTTATGCGCCCAAGACGGACAGAGTGAACGATAATATCGTTCTTATAATGTAGTATTGATTATCACAGTATTCATGGGATGTACACCCTCGTGCCCGTAAGCTATGACGATTTATTTGAGATGAAGTTCATCTAACCTTATCAAAATTTAAAACAATGTTCATAGTATGTCGACTACCCTATACATATAGTCAATACGTAGTTTCAAAAAAATTTGAGATAGAATTGTTATTATTATTATTATCGGTTGAGTTTACTTCACAACTATAAATTCGATTTGTAGAAGTGATGTACAAAAAGAAAACATTTAATCCTTTTTTCAGCTAAATATAATTATAATTGTTATTACTTGCTGGGCACTCAAATGCTCATCCTTGCTTAATTTAAATGTTTTCAGATAAGTGTGAACAGCTAGGAGGTTCGGCCAAGAACAAGTGAAAAGGAAAGCAAACAGAATATGTTTAATGGTATCTTTGTAATAGTTAGACAATAAATAGACAATGATATGTATTATATATCATGTAAAGAATATAGTAAAGGTTGCGTACTTGCGATTAGACTCTGATAAATGTAAGTTATGTTTGATATTTATATTATTGTTATTATTATTAGTATTATTCCGCTCATAGAAATGGTATCGTAAAGCACCGAGTTCGGAGTTTTAAGTACCTGAATTTTGGGGGCGTTACAAATATTATGAATAAGATAATGCAAAATAAATTATCCTTAGCCTTCAATAGTATAATAACTGATAGAATACAATAGAAAACCAGTTTTAGATCAACAACTACAGCGGAATAAGACATCCATTAGAAGAGTCAAGTAGAGCATGATATCTACTATTTTCTATGATTTAAAAAGTTTTTCATCAACTTTATCGCTGAGACTCAGCTTAATAAATAAACCACATCATCGAATCATCCCTGCATTAAGGGCCAAGGCTTTTCATGTAATCATCAATGGTCATGATTATACCGAATAATCCCTGGTCATAATCATTCCAACAATTGTCCATCAATGCACTACGGGCCAATGAGGACTTTTACCACATCATTTGTAACATTACGATCATGATTATACCAAATAATCCTTGGTCATAATCATACCAATCAATAGTCCATCTATGCACGTAAGCCACATATGACTTTCATCACAATATAAGCATGAGGATGATGACAATGATATAAGCATTAATCAAATGAAATCAAGGATAAATATTAAAGACTTTAAATTTTATCCAGAGTTTAAAAAATATCCAAATTGTCAACATGATACTGCTTTGTGGAGTAAAATTCAAGAATAATATTCATGTATCAAAAATAATTTGGACACAAAAGAAATATATCTTCCAGGTGAATAGTACCTCGTGAATAGTACCATATGAATAGTATTTAGGGAAAAGTACCTCGTGAATAGTACCCCGACATGAAAAGTACCCCAAAAACCCGAATGAATTATATTCGAGTGAATAGTAACTGGGTGAATAGTAACCTGTGAATAGTAACTCGTGAATAGTACTCTGGCACGAAAAGTGCCCCGAATACCCAAGTGAATAATATTTGGGGCACGAAAAGTGCCCCGAAAGACTTTAAATTTATCCAGAGTTTTAAAAATATCCAAATTGTTAATATGATACTGCTTTGTGGAGTAAAATTCAAGAATAATATTCATGTATCAAAAATAATTTGGACAAAAAAAAAAATCTTTCGAGTGAATAGTACCCCGTGAACAGTACCCTATGAATAGTACCCTGTGAATAATACTTCGGGAATAGTACCTCGTAAATAGTACCCCGACATGAAAAGTACCCCAAATACCCGAACGAATAATATTCGAGTAAATAGTAACCGGGTGAATAGTAACCCGTGAATAGTACTCTGACACGAAAAGTGCTCCGAATACCCGAGTGAATAATATTCGAGTGAATAATAACCGAGTGAATAGTAACTCATGAATAGTAACTCGTGAATAATATTCCGGCATGAAAAGATCAATAATTATCATGAAAGCTCAGAATAATATTTCCATAAAAAGATACTGGATGAAACACAAATATAAAGGATATTCTACAAATTTCACGGAGTATAGAAGCAATACTTCAACAAAATGTGTGTAGAAGTAGGAATACAAAACGAAATAATATTACTTACATACTACAGAGTATGGAAGAAAATATTATTTCATACGAATATTGAACGAAGATAATATCCATACGAATACGAAAAATAATATCTCTTCTGAATATGAAATAAATAATACCCTTACCTCAGAAGAAGACTGGATACTAGAATAGTGAAGTTATAGACTTCTCTTCTTCTTTCTCTCTATAGCTTCTCTCTCTATAATTACTCTTGTGAGTCTTAATGAATTGGTGAGAATGAAAGAAGAATGAACTTCTATTTATAGGAAAACATAGTTTCGATAATTGCACGTTTTGGGGCTCGAAATATTACAGTATAATACCTTCATCTTTTCCTTCATTTTAATTTAGTCCTGCAAGTATTATCAAACTTGCATCCACCTCCCCTAATAGTACATCATGTGAATCAATAGTACAATCATGTGAATCAATAGTTTATACATGTGAAAAGAAATTACCAGTATAGTACCTTCATCTATACCTCTATTTTTAATTTAGTTATGCAAGTATTATCAATCTTGCACCACCTCCCCTAATAGTACATGCATGTGAATCAATAGTACACACATTTGAATAAACAGTTATAAGCATGTGAATTAATAGCAATTAATTGCTAATTTATCCAATTAATTACCCGATTGGTCAATATAACCCCCATACATCAATTATTATCGAGATAGATGTCGATTTCTACTAACACTAATAATTTCAACACAATGGAAATATCAATTTTATCTTTAATCAACACAAACTTATTCATCATTAATATTATAACTCACAATATTTAACAACCAGATCATTCCCAGGAAAGAGGGGGCTTTCCGATTAGGATTTCTCCCTATTGGCGCGCAATTAGGTGACCAAACCTCTCCTCGACAGAACTTTCTAGACATCGTCAACATTGCACATAATAATATGAATAACTTTATCGTCTCAATTATTGATTTAATAATATAAAATATTATACTGATGATACTATGACAATAATTGAATCAATAATATGAGAGATATGATGCATCAATTACTGTAGCAATAATTGAGTATAACTGAGTGACTTCTCACGTAAGCATCAATAATCAATACCATGTGCTAATATGCAACCACGCATATTACTATACTTTTACCACCGGGTAGTTCAACAGTTTAACGGTAAAACTTTTGCCGTTATTTTTAAAAATATTTCAGTCGTTTTCTAACTACGACAGTACCTCTATTGTGGGGTCCACCAATGATTGTGTCGCCGTACGAATATTCCCTGTTAAAATGAATATTCTCCGACCAATTGAATATTCCCCGACACAACGAATATTTTATATCAACTTGCTTACTTTACAAAATTTTCAAATATCACCCTTAACTTTAACCTTTATCAATTTAACCATTTACTAAATAAAATAACAATTATAAGAAAATTGAATACTTTCATTTCATAAAATTCAGGGTCTTACATTGTATACGTGAATAGTAACCCGACACAAAAAGGTACAAATTCCACAAGAAAAATCAAACTTCGTGAATAGTACTCGTGAATAGTACCTTATTTGTGAATATAAGTGAATAATGCAATATACGTGAATAGTAACCTCGACATGGAAAGGTAAAAATTTCATAATAAAATTTATACCAATATTTCGGCATAATGATATAGAAAGAAAAACATCATTTACGAAGAACATAATATAAAGAAACTTGCACTGAATAGCAACTCTCAAAGTATCTAAATACTCACAAAAATACGCTCGATAATATAGAGAGAGAAAATATGACGCACCCCAAAATAGGTATACATCACCCATTATGAGTTGCCAAATACCACACTATAGAAATCAAATACAACTTCTTTATACAACTGTTGAACTGTCGTGCAGAGTAAAACAACACATAAGCTGTGAGTTTTAATACAATTATATGTAACTCTATGGTGCCTCGACCACAACAACTTACAATGGTACTTTACATAAAAAGTACAATCAATAACTATTTTAGAAATTAAAATCTTTGGAAAATGCTCAAGGAAACCTTCGTACATGGGAGGCCATGCATCTAAGTTATGACAGATATCATATGACTCGAGAATTATCCTTGGTTGACCCATTAGACACCAAAGAAAAACGAGAAGATTACTATCATGTTCTTTCCAATGGTGAGTCTTCTCTTGACATATATTTATCTCCATTATCTTCAATTGAGAATTATATTCCAACCAAACTCCGAGATTATATAGGTAGTGCTCATAGATATAATCAGCAAGTGCATGTGCACAACCCTGTCTTATGATAAAACGAAGTCGTCTATCATTAGACATCTTGTATGATAGTGGCAAAACACCCTTCCAAAGTTGGGTTCACCTCACCCTATTTGGTTCACCAAAATCAACGGTTAAAATGACGTATACAATATGACACACTTATCTAAAATTTTTAATAAAATTATTTCCATACTATTTTAGGGGAAACCTCAACAGCTATAGACCATCGTTCTATACCCTATATACTCCCCATTTCGACCACCTACACTCTTATTACCTAAAAGGAATTGTGAAGCAAAAGGGTGAAACACAACTAGCCTAGTAAATAATATCATGACTAAAGATAATTAAATTATCAATAGCCTTCATCAGTAATAAATCAGAGATTTAGAACATATGGTAGATGATAATTTTCAACCATTGTTGCAGCGTAACGAGCAATCCATTAGAAAAGTCAAATAGACCATAAAGTCTATTATCTTCTCCATGTTAAAAGTCCACCAACACTGTCTTATCCCTGTAACATCAATTAACAATTCATGTCCACAATCATGTGAATAACTCATAATTGTGGTTCTAAATTCCTCTTCGCATCCGTGATTTAAGATAATTTTCATAACACGTCTTTACCTCGAAACATCAAAGATCATGGTTATACCAAATCACGCTCCTCATTCATAATCATACTAATAAATTCATCTTTGCACTACTGGCCAAAGATATTCATCAACAGTTCATCTTTGCACTACATGCCAAAGATATTCAACAATATGTCATCTTTGCAGTACGACCAAAGATATTCAACGACAATTCATCTTTGCACTACATGCCAAAGATATTCAACAACATGTCATCTTTGCACTACGGGCCAAAGATATTAATATCTCAAAGATATATATAATCATTTCACAATTTATATAAAAAATATTTATAACCATGTTGATCAATTCACCTTTGCACTTAAGCTAAAGATATTCAATTATAAATTCAATGGTCATGATCATACTAGTCAACAATTCATATTTGCACTACTGGCCAAAGAGAACCCATAATCACGATCACACCAATAATTTACCCATCTTTACACTTAAGTCAAAGAGAAATTTCATCACCAGGATTATAAAAATGTTATATATGATAATAAAAACAATATGATTAAAACATGAATTTAATTTCAAGAGTAAGATTCATAAATCAACGATAATTTGGTCAGAAAAAGAAAACAATTTTGTCGTGAATAGTACCCTATAAATAGTAACTCGTGAATAGTAACTCATGAATAGTAAATCGTGAATAGTAACTCATGAATATTAACTCGTGAATAGTACTCATAAAAGGAAAATACAAAAGAAAACGATATTCCATGACGAGTACAAAAGAAATGATATCTCATACGAGTATAATAGAATATACGAAACTGTAAATGGATTTTCACCTACCATACGGTAATCCACGTAGACAGATCATTTCCACAATTTAATAAAGAATGAATACGAAGGGTCATTCACCATGCATGAGGTAGTCCGCGTAGACAGGTTATTCCAACAGAATAATAAAGAATGGAATAACAGAAGAATTTCACACTACATACGGTAGTCCGCGTAGACAGGTTATTCCATCAGAATAATAAAAATGGAATAACAGAAGAATTTCACCATGCATGCGGAAGTCCGCATAGACAGGTTATTCCAACATAATAATAAAGAATGGAATAACAACCCTTACGAGTATTGAAAGAAAATAACTTTCTTCATGAATACGAAAGAAATAATACCCCTTACGAATATTAAACGAAAATAATATTCATAAGAATACGAAAAATACTTTCTCTTCAGAATAAATAATACCCCTTACGAATATTAAAAGAAAATAATATTCATGCGAATACGAAAAATAATTTCTGTTCAGAATATGAAATAAATAATATCCCTTACGAATACAACAAATAATATCCCTTACCTCAAAAGAAGACTGGACACTGGAATAGTGATGTAGTAGATTTCTCTTCTTCTTTCTCTCTATAGCTTCACTCTCTATGACTTCTCTCTCTATAATTGCTCTTGTGAGTCTTAGTGAATTGGTGAGAATGAAGGAAGAATGAGCTTCTATTTATAGGAAAATATAGTTTTGATAATTGCACGTTTTGGGGCTCAAAATATTACAGTATAATACCTTCATCTTTTCTTTCATTTTTAATTTAGTCCTGCAAGTATTACTAAACTTGCACCACCTCCCCTAATAGTATATCATGTAAATCGATAGTACAATCATGTGACTCAATAGTTCTATACATGTGAAAAAAAATAATTACAGTATAGTACCTTCATTTTAAATTTAGTCATGCAAGTGTTATCAATTTTGCACCACCTCCCCTAATAGTACATGTATGTGAATCAATAGTACACACATGCGAATAAATAGTTATAAACATGTGAATTAATAGCAAATAATTGCTCATTTATCCTATTAATTACCCGATTGATCAATATAACCTCCAGACATCAATTATTATCGAAATAGATGTCGATTTCTACTAACAATAATAATCCTAACACAATGGAAATATCAATTTCATCTTTAATCAACACGAACTTATTAATCATTAATATTATAACTCACAATATTTAACAATTAGATCATTACCAGGAAAGTGGGGGCTTTCTGATAAGAATTTCTCCCTATTGAGCGCGTAATTAAATAACCTAACCCCTTTCCTCAACAGAACTTTCTAGACATCGTCAATATTGTAAATAATAATATGAATAATTTTGTCGTCTCAATTATTGATTTAATAATATAACATATTATGCAGATGATACTGTAACAATAATTGAATCAATAATATGAGAGATATGATGCAGCAATTACTATAACAATAATTGTGTATAACTGAGTGACTTCTCACGTAAGCATCAATAATCAATACCGTGTGCTACTATGCAACCATGCGTATTATTGTACTTTTACCACTGATTATTTTATGACAACCTGCTTACTTTGAAAAAAATTCATATATCACCCTTAACTTTAACCTTTTATCAATGTAACTATTTACTAAATAGACTAACAATTATTAGAAAATAGAATACTATCATTTCATAAAATTCAAGGTCTTACAATATCCCCTCCTTATGAAATTTTGCCCTCGAAATTTACGTACCTGGTAGTTAGAAGAGATGAGAATACCTTGCTTTCTTTTTGGATTGTACCTTCCCAGTTATTTCCTCTATATCATGATTTTCCCATTGTTCATCTCTTGTATTTCATATATCATTCTAGAAGACATCTTCAAAATAAAGGTTAATTGACATATCATAATTTGTGTAAGAAAATTAAGCTTAGGTAGGACACACACTAGCGAATGATATTACCCTCCTAGTTTTAATCCTGGATCTCCGCCAGAGACCATATCCCTAAGCTCTGATACCATTTGTGATGCCCATAAAATATGTATACATCACCCATTCTGAGTCGCCAAATACCACACTACAGAAATCAAATACAACTTCTTTATACAATTGTTGAACTGTTGTGCAGAGTACAACAACACATAAATTGTGAGTTTTAATACAATTATATGTAACTCTCATGGTGCCTCGACCAAAACAACTTACAATGGTACTTTGCATAAAAGTACAATCAATAATTGTTTTAAAAATTAAAATATTTAAAAAATACTTAAGGAAACCTTCGTACATGGGAGACCATGCATCTAAGTTATGATAGATATCATATGACTCGAGAATTATCCTTGGTTGACCCAATAGACCCCAAAGAAAAATGAGAAGATTACTATCATGTTCTTTCCAATGGTGAGTCTTCTCTTGACATATATTTATCTCCATTATCTCCAACTAAGAATTATATTCCAACCAAACTCCGAGATTATATATGTAGTGCTCATAGATATAATCAGCAAGTGCATGTGCACAACCCTATCTTATGATAACACGAAGTTGTCTGTCATTAGACATCTTGTATGATAGTGGCAAAACACCCTTCCAAAGTTGGGTTCACCTCACCCTATTTGGTTCACCAAAATCAACGGTTAAAATGACGTATACAATACGACACACTTATCTAAAATTTTTAATAAAATTATTTCCATACTATTTTAGGGGAAACCTCAACAGCTATAGACCATCGTTCTATACCCCTATTACCCCAGCTCGACCCAGCTACACTCTTATTACCTAAAAGGAATTGTGAAGCAAAAGGGTGAGCACAACTAGCCTAGTAAATAATATCATGACTAAAGATAATTAAATTATCAATAGCCTTCATCAGTAATAAATCAGAGATTTAGAACATATGGTAGATGATAATTTTCAACAAATGTTGCAGTGTAACGAGCAATCCATTAGAAGAGTCAAATAGACCATAAAGTCTATTATCTTCTCCATGTTAAAAGTCCACCAACACTGTCTTATCCCTGTAACATCAATTAACAATTCATGTCCACAATCATGTGAATAACTCATAATTGTGGTTCTAAATTCCTCTTCGCATCCAGGATGAAGATAATTTTCATAACCTATCTTTACCTGAAACATCAAAGATCATGGTTATACCAAATCACAGTTCCTGTTCATAATCATACTAATAAATTCATCTTTGCACTACTGGCCAAAGATATTCGTCAACAGTTCATCTTTGTACTACATGCCAAAGATATTCAACATGTCATCTTTGCACTACGGCCAAAGATATTCAACGACAATTCATCTTTGCATTACATGCCAAAGATATTCAACAACATGTCATCTTTACAGTATGGGCCAAAGATATTAATATATCAAAGATATATAATCATTTCACAATTTATTTAAAAATATTTATAACCATGTTGATCAATTCACCTTTGCACTTAAGCTAAAGATATTCAATTATAAATTCAATGGTCATGATCATACCAGTCAACAATTCATCTTTGCACTACTGGCCAAAGAGAACCAATAGTCACGATCATACCAATAATCTACCCATCTTTACACTTAAGTCAAAGAGAAATTTCATCACTAGGATTATAAAAATGTTATATATGATAATAAAAACAATATGATCAAAACATGGATTCAATTTCAAGAGTAAGATTCATAAATCAATGATAATTTAGTCAAAAAAAGAAAACAATTTTGTCGTGAATAGTACCCCGTGAATAGTAACTCGTGAATAGTAACTGATGAATATTAACTCGTGAATAGTACTCATTAAAGGAAAATACAAAAGAAAACGATATTCCCTGACGAGTACAAAAAAATGATATCTCATACGAGTATAATAGAATTTATGAAACTGTAAATTGATTTTCACCTGCCATGCGGTAATTCATGCATGCGGTAGTCTTCGTAGACATGTTATTCCAACAGAATAATAAAAAATGAAATAACAGAAGAATTTCACCATGCATACGGTAGTCCGCGTAGTCAGGTTATTCCAACAGAATAATAAAAATGGAATAACAGAAGAATTTCACCATGCATGCGGAAGTCCGCATAGACATGTTATTCCAACATAATAATAAATAATGGAATAAAACCTTTACGAGTATTGAAAGAAAATAACTTTCTTCATGAATACGAAAGAAATAATACCCCTTACGAATATTAAACGAAAATAATATTGATGCGAATAAGAAAAATAATTTCTCTTCAGAATATGAAATAAGTAATACCCCTTACGAATACAACAAATTATATCCCTTACCTCAGAAGAAGACTGGACACTGGAATAATGAAGTAGCAGATTTTTCTTCTTCTCTCTCTATAGCTTCACTCTCTATAGCTTCTCTCTCTATAATTCCTCTTGTGAGTCTTAGTGAATTGGTGAGAATGAATGAAGAATGAACTTCTATTTATAGGAAAATATAGTTTCGATAATTGCACGTTTTGAGGCTCGAAATATTATAGTATAATACCTTCATCTTTTCTTTCATTTTTAATTTAGTCCTGCAAGTATTATCAAACTTGCACCACCTCCCCTAATAGTATATCATGTGAATCAATAGTACAATCATTTGACTCAATAGTTCTATACATGTGAAAAAAAATAATTACAGTATAATACCTTCATTTATACCTTCATTTTAAATTTAGTCATGCAAGTATTATCAATCTTGCACCACCTCCCCTAATAGTACATGCATGTGAATCAATAGTACACACATGTGAATATATAGTTATAAACATGTGAATTAATAGCAAATAATTGCTCATTTATCCGATTAATTACTCGATTGGTCAATATAACTTTCAGACATCAATTATTATCGGAATAAATGTCAATTTCCATTAACAATAATAATCCCAACACAATAGAAATATCAATTTCATCTTTAATCAACACGAACTTATTCATCATTAATATTATAACTCACAATATTTAACAACTAGATCATTCCTCTGGAAAGATGGGGATTTTCGATAAGGATTTCTCCCTATTGGCGCGCAATTAAATAACCTAACCCCTTTACTCGACAGAACTTTCTAGATATCGTCAATATTGCAAATAATAATATGAATAATTTTGTTGTCTCAATTATTGATTTAATAATATAACATATTATGCAAATGATACAGTGAAAATAATTGAATCAATAATATGAGAGATATGATGAAGCAATTACTGTAGCAATAATTGAGTATAACTGAGTGACTTCTCATGTAATCATCAATAATCAATACCGTGTGCTACTATGCAACCACGCGTATTACTGTACTTTTACCATTGGTTATTTATGACAACTTGCTTACTTTGAAAAATTTTCACATATCACGCTTAACTTTAACCTTTTATCAATTTAACCATTTACTAAATAGAATAATAATTATCAGAAAAATGAATACTTTCATTTCTTAAAATTCGGGGTCTTATAGAAAACTTATGTTTCTGGTGTGATTTTCAATTCTAACTAAGCACCTTATTTATAGGAAAATGCTAGAACGCCAAAGTTGACAAAATTACCAAAGGTGGCTTCTACGTATCACTCATCTTTGAAGATTCAAGCCCACCACTTTTGAAAAATTAATTCAGCACATTTTACCAACAAAGGACAAGAGTGGGGCCCACCGATGATTTTAATAAAAATAATTATTTTTGAAACTTCAATAATTCATAATAAATATCCACTTTATCAGAAAAATACGAATTTTATATTTATTCCATAGAAAATCTAATTCTCTACAACTTTGTAGAAGAAAAGTTTACCAAATTCCCAACAAAAAATGTCCGAAATTCACATACGGATGATTTTTAATAACTCTATTCCGACAAAATACTGATAAAATACCTCAGCATTAATTCCTTCATTTATATCCACATAAAATAAATATATCCTTCCTTTATATCCACATAAAATAAATATTTCCTTATCATATAAATCAATAATTAATTATTCACAAATAATATTACAGAATCACAATAATGACAACCAAGTCGTTTCCAGGAAAGAGGGGGCTTTTCGATAAGTATTTCTCCTTACTGGCGCACAATTAGGTGACCAAACCCCTTTCCTAGAAGAACTTCTTTAGACATTGCCAATAATGATATCTAATAATATTATTCAAATAATATGAATTATTGATCTGATAATAGGAAATACTGTGCAGTGAGAATTATTGAAACAACAATAATATAAATATCAATGTAGTAGTTATTGAATCAATAAAATTAAACATTGAACAGTAATTTCTGTAACAATTATTGAGTAGTGCCTTTGTAGACACTCGAAAGTTTCTGCATACCTGTTATTAACATTGCAGGAGGGCAGAAACGTCTTTCAGAGATAACCCTGGAAGACAGTTCAGTTCAATCCGGGAAACAACACTGGGATATTCAGTTATTACCATCTCGGAGATAACCCCAAGACATCCAGCTTAGTCTCGAAAACAACACAGAGAGTTTTAGTTTCAACCTCGGAGATAACCCTGAGGAGTGCAGTTCAAATACCAAAAATCACACCGGAGAAGACCGTCTCATCTCAGAGATAATCCCGAGATACTCAGTCTCAATCCCCGAAACAACACCGGGAAATATAGTATCAACCTCAGAGACAATCCGGAGGCATGCAGTTGCAGTTTCGGAGATAACCCCGTAAATGCTTGTTTCAAACCCATGCAAACAGCTTCAAACACTCGACAATGGCCCCGAGGCACTCATTCACCAAGCCCGGAGATAACCCTAGAAAGTAAGGCATACCTTAGAGATAACCTTGAGGATGGTCAACACCTGCAGCAGTCCAATCTCAGAGATAACCCTGAGCAACGAACGCTAAAATAGCTCAAACCGGAGATAACCCCGATGAGGGGCAGAATCATCATTTTGCCATCCCAAACCCACATTGCACCATCTCAACATTCATATATACATTCTACACAACAATGTCCTACAAGAACCAAAGAGCTCCAATCCCGAGTGGCTACTGCACAAGACAGTATACCGGATAGAATTTGAAGCTTGAAGACCAAGGGCATGGTCCCATCTTCCTGACTTCGTACAACCTCTAATCCCATGTCATTGTGTAGCTCTTGACAACAGCATGCCGAAAAAGGTCTTATACACCTCAATCGGATGTCCGGTTTGAAGTTCTAAAAGTTCTAGCGGACATCACGTGTATCTGCATGCACGTATTTTGAGACGACGGACCATGGAACTGGGCACCAAAGGCAACAAGTAGTGCATCCACAGCGATTGCAGTGCATCTGCTGCACACCGTAGGTACACTTGTGGCTCCGCCCTCTATAAATAGAGGGCTTGGGGCAGTCATTTTGCATAGAGAAAATGTGAGGAAGCCATGTCCAATTTGCTCTGTACACACTATAAACTGAGTGCTTTCTCATTTTAAACACTTGTGAGCTTATATATTGCTATATTTTTACCGGTGGGAGCCGAGTGTTCATCCCTTTAAAGTCATTGAATTCTTCTTTGGCAGTCCACAATAAGCCATCTTCCACTTTCTAAAGCCTTTGTCCACTACTGTGCACACACAGTTGTGCACGTTAAGAGTCGTGTTGCGTGTGTATGCCCGGACTTCGATCTGTGGCTTTTATTTATTTTTGTATATTATATATATATATATATATATATATATCTATTTATATATATGGACTAATATTATCGAGTTATGCCTCGATTGAGCCTAGAGTCACGTCTGGAGCGTTTATTTGCTTATATATATATAGCGACAAATCGCTGAAATGATAAACCGAGCCGGGATCGATATATAACATAACGTATGCACTTTTTTTTTTTTTCTCTCTCTATATATATATATATATATATATATATATATATATATATATTTACATTTCATCAAAGTTCGGAGTTTACGCCGTGGCCTTTTATAGCTTTCTTTACATTTCGTCTCGCTTGGAGTTTACTTCATGGCGGTTGATTATTTTTATTGCTTTATTTACATTTCGATCCCCATGGAGGTGCTTTGTGGTGGTTGATCATGTTCGTATATATATATATATATATATATATATATATATATATATATATTTACTTTTATATATATATCGCTTACAACTTTCATATAAATTGCTACATCATGTGAGCCTAGAATCGTGTGATCACATATTGATCCATTGAATCTAGATTCGGGTTCCGTGATGGACATTTTAGTTTGTGTACACGACTTGTAAATTATTCTAAGAGATCGCTATGTATATTATTTTTCAAGATGCTTCAGATCTTGAAAAATAAAAGCAATCAAGTCGAACACATAATAAAATGGAAGTATCAAAGGCCTCAATTACTATTGAGCACAAGGGTTTGAAAAACCTCTTTTTACAAAACATCACGGCTATATCTTGTTTAAAACTGAATTTTTACACAAATTCAAACCATTTGTATATAGATGCAAACGAGACATAGCACTACTTCCAAATAATTGCACATTGATCCACACACACACACACACACATATTCATATAACTGTTTAATTGAAAAGTGGCGGTCATCGTGGCAACACGGATGTCGGGGGGTGCCTAACACCTTTCCTCCGCATAACCAAGTCCCCGGACCCTAACGAATCTCGGTTTCACAGGCCCGTTAAGCAGTGTCACATCACTAGGTCAATGTGCAAATCTTTTCTCGATTGTGTTGGTACAACCATTTAAAAAACCAACTGGCGACTCTTACAGTCCAATATTGAAATATATATGTTGGACCTTTTCACAACTTATTTTTTCAAACAAATCTCACCTAACATGAGAACACCAAAAGACAAGAACAGAAAAAGGGACAAATAAAAATCCCGACGTCGACAGGTGGCGACTCTGCTGGGGACTTCCAGTAAGAGGACTTAAGCCACTGTTATAAGCTTTTCAAAACTGTTATATGCTTGTGTGTGGATATTGCATTTACACTTGATGGATGTATACGAATGAATTACTTACTGTACTTAATGTTTTACACTATATCTGCTTGTGATATTAGTGCTTCGCACATGTCATCATTTTTATAAACGGTAAAACACGTTGTATATGAATGTATGTTGTTTGGTTCCTCCATCAGGAGGCTATTCTGTCGGTGTTTGATTATTGGACTCGTAGGAAGACTAATTCTAACGAGGCTCAGGAAAGGCACCACCCAAATTCGCTCCAGTTGAAAGACCGGATTAACTTCCGGTTAAGTAAATTGCGATGATTTGGGAACCTTCATGCCAACAAGCCGCGAGAGTAGCCTAAGTTAAGTCAGCCTATGATAAACCAAACGTGGAGAAAAGTCTCTTCATACTTTCCCATTCCAAATTACTCGTAATTTCAAATACTTGTAATTCCATATTGATCTCCATGTAATGGGAAATATGAAGAAATATGTGTACACGCATATTTACATGCTATCATGTATTACAAATAGCTAACATCCGTTTTGCAGGATAATACTCCTAATTAAAACGGATACATCATATAGCATGTAAACATTTATACACTCCCTAAAACTAAACTACATCAGTTTTTCACAGGGAAACAATCAGACCTATTACCCATTCAAAGTCCAAAAAGGCCACGAGCCTACAGCCAATTATGTCTTCATCTGACCAGACTAATCTTAATCCACTCTCTCGTGAAGAATTCGATGGATTAAGTAAAAACATCACAAATTTGGCTGTTCTGCTTAAAGAACTACACCAATCTACTTAGGGTAGAAGGATACACGTGCATACTGAATCCTCAGCACAAGGAGGAACCCAAGGTCTGGATAAAGCCATTCCCGTGCCTGAGCTTCAGTTGGATACAACCATCAAAATTCATTATGCCACCCATCTTAAAGAAGATCTAGACACTGGTGATATCAGAAAGAAAGTCCTTCAGATGGAAGAGACCATCCGTTATATCAAAGGAATTGGAGCACATGGGAGTGTTTCATATGCAGACCTTTATATATTCCCTGATGTACATTATCCAGAGGAGTTCAAGACTCCTGACTTTGAAAAGTATGATGGGTTAGGAGACCCTTACACATATTTGAAGGTATTCATTGGAGAACTCGGATCTTATGCCGAGGACAAGAAGCTCAGAATGCAGCTATTCTAGAAAGGCCTGACTGGAGAAGCCCGATCGTGGTATACCAGATTAGACAATTCAAAGATCCATAGCTGGGAGGAGCTAGCTCATGCCTTCCTCACTCAGTACAGCTTCCAGTCTCAGATGGCCCTTGACCGGTACCAAATTAATAAAGTCAAGAAACAAACCAATGAATCTTTTAGAGAGAATGCTCAAAGGTGGAGGCGCCTTGCTGCTCAAGTTGTTCCCTCTATGAATGAGTCAGAGATGGTGATGACCTTCATAGACATACAAGAAGCTCATTTCTATGAGAGAGTCTTAGCTAGTATTGGCAAACCATTCTTTAAAATGATTAAACATGGGGAGATGGATGAGATGGGATTGAAGTCAGGAAAGATTCAAGACCTAGCTGTCCTTAAAGTTGTTGCTGAGCACATCCAGTCCAGAAATTATGGAAACAACCCCCTGAGGGTCTATAAAAAGAAAGAGGAGGATGTTTCCTTGATACTACAAGGTCAGAAAGGCAGTCAGAATATGCCTATGCAAAGGAGAAATTACTCACCCTTTCAAGCACAATCTTCAAATCCTCCATTGCCTAAGGGTGGAGAAGTCAAACACACTCGAGTGTTCACGCCCTTAGGGGACTCACTCGAGAACATTCTCAATCTTCTGACCACTCAGAAGAAAATTACTCATCTTCTTTCACCAGCAAACCTGAATGGGAGAGGTTTCAATGCTACTCGGAAGTGTGCTTATCATGTCGGGGCTCTGAGACATGATACTCAAGACTGTTGGGCCTTAAAACACAAGATCCAAGATTTAATAGATAGCGGTGAGATTGTGGTTATCAAACCCGATCAACTCCATGTGCAAGACAACCCTCTTCCTCAACAAAAAGAAGAAGATGTCAATATAATTAGTTGGAGCAGTGGACAGAGATCGAGTTTTCATGGTGGATCCTCCCAGACCAGCAATGATAATGCTGATAAGTGGGACTATGCAAAGTTCCACTTTATGATGGAACGGAAAATGAATGCTCTGCGTGAGCAACTTAACCAATTGGCAGAACTGGTGGTCCATCAGCATCAAGTCACACGCCAATTATTTAGTCAGGAGCATGCTAGTCTCCTTCTTCTTGTCACGAACACTCCACCACATACTCCAGAAAGGGAAACACTGGAGGATAAAATTACAAAAAGAGAAAATGCCAAAGCCCGTTGGGATTTTTCCAACAAAAGGGAATTTATATACCTAGGCCAGCCGATGGAAGAAATACTACAGATGCAGATACATGAAGGAAGAATCACAGCTCTGCTACCTTCAATCAGCCCGCGGTCAAGATGTTTTGATTTTAATGGAGTGTGTCAGTATCACTCCCAATCTCGCGGTTACAGCACAGAAGAATGATGGGCACTCCGTCACCTTATTCAGAATTTAATTGACAGCGGTGTCCTATAGATGGCAGACGATGATGTTGTAGTACTAGAGAGTGGGGACGCATTTCCTACAAAGTGGAAGGAGGTCATAACAGTCATATCTTCTGAGATAGATGTAGCTACTCCCTCACAAATAATATAACCAAATCAACTCAAGGGAGTTGACAATCCTTTACAAGTGGTTGCGCCAGAGCCAATTATTTTGCCATGCAGACCGTAATATCCTGTTGTCAGCCTACAGAAAGTTCCATGGAATTATGGAGAGGTTGAAGGATTCACATCTCATATAACTACTGCAGTGTCGAAGGATAATACATTGTATCTTCCCCAACGGGTGATGAAGCCTACCATTAAGTCAAAGGGGAAGATTCCCATGGAGAAGGTGGAAGAATTTCTCCGTACTATGGGCCATAATGAAGCTAAGGTGGTTTTAAGTTTAAGAGAAGCTCCACATCAAATTTTTATACTGGACTTGGTTTTCTCCTCTGAAGATCACAGGAAGGTATTACTCAGGGTTTTAGAAGAAGCCCAACTGTCTAAGTCAATTGATGTTGAGAAATTTCAGCATCTGGTGGATCACATTTTTAATAACAATGTGATATCTTTTATCGATGACAATATACCTCCCAAAGGGACCAGTCATTGCAAGTCGTTGCACATAGCGGTTTTATCTTTCGAATACATGGTGGGAGGAGTTTTGATAGATGGAGGGTCATCTTTGAATATCTGTCCTTATGCCACTTTGGTGAAGATGAATATTAATCTCAACAGAATCCGAAGAAGCCATACAATCATTAAAGCTTTTTCGGACGGATCCCATTTAAATCTTTGTTGGAGAGATTGAGCGCCGGTGGAGATAGGTCCACATACATTCAGCATATCTTTTCACATGCTCAAAATAGATACATGATACAACTTGATCTTGGGAAGACTATGGATTTATATGGCTGGGCCCGTCCCCTCCACCCTTCATCAACAGCTTAAATACATTATCAACAATAGCCTAGTCACTGTCGACGCTGAGCCAGAATGTCCTGAACAAGGTGACATACCCCTCATCAACTTCAATTCAGAAGTTGAGCCGGTCAGTTTTCATGCCCTGGAGGTGAGCAACACTCATTGCCATCCTATTGGGGCACCACCTCTCATACCCAAGATTTCTGCCGAAGTAATGTCGACCACTCAAGAAATGATATCATTGGGTTATCAACCTGGACAATGGTTAGGCAAAGACAATCAGGGCATCAAGCGCCACATTCAAGTTCCAAATCAAACAGGGACAGCCGGACTAGGCTATACTGCTATTTTCAGTCGCAGGAATCCTCATAAGCACAAACAGATTCCTTCAGCTTCAGCCACACGGCGATTATCTCCACCTACAGTTCCTGAGCCTGTATGGTCTCTAGTAAAGGTGCGTGACCATATAATGGCTATGTTATTTCCTAAACCGATACCGGTAAAAGGGAAAGAAGTCTTGGTTCCAAATCCCGAAGTGGAAGAAGAGGAACGGAGATGTAAACAAGACATCGTTAGGATGATGTCAAACGTATGCATCATTGTCCATGATGATCACACGAACAGATACACCCCAGACGATTATTGCCCAGATGTAATGGTCATCATTCGGGAAAAAGGAGGACGATGGCAACCCCTCCATCACTACAGTCCATCAAGACTTCACCCTTGACAATTGGAGCAACACTCCTTTCATTGGTCGACAAAGGTAAAACAGGCAGAAACTCATTCTGCCCTGTAGATAATAATAACTGCTTACTTTTCTGTACAATATTAGCAGTTGTTTTGTCAGTATATATGCTAACACTTTGTATGATTGAATAGTTTCATATATATTAAGTGAAAACATATTTTGTTTCAGGACTCTGAATTTAGATGTGCCTATACTTGCTGATAAGGTGCCTTTTCTCCATAAATGCTTACTTTTCTGTACAGTATTAGCAGTTGTTTTGTCAGTATATATGCTAACACTTTGTATGATTAAACAGTTTCATATATATTAAGCGAAAATATATTTTGTTTCAGGACTCTAAATTTAGATGTGCCTATACTTGCTGATAAGGTGCCTTTTCTCCACAAGGATTGTAACTTTGATGAAAAGTTGGACACAGACTTGATGGAAATACAAGAGGACATTTAGATACCTCAGGAGATCAAAGAATGGGTTGAAGACAAACCTTAACCCAACCATGATCAAACCACTTCATTCAATCTCGGAACCTTAGAAAGCCATGGACTAATCCAGATTGGTACAGACCTCACTCCAAACCAAAGGAATGATATGGTTACACTATTAACCCAATTCCAGGATGTGTTTGCATGGTCTCATGAAGATATGGTGGGTTTGTCCACTGACATTGTCATTCATCACCTCCTCATCAAAGAGGAATTCAAGCCAGTCAAGCAGAAGCTCAGGCGATTAAAACCTGAGTGGAGTTTAAAGGTTAAAGAGGAAATTGTGAAACAATTTCAAGCAGGCATCATCATAGCGTCCACATACCCTGAATGGCTATCCAACATAGTCCCCGTGCCTAAACCAGGAGGGAAGGTATGAGTTTGCGTGGATTACCAAGATCTGAATAATGCTTGCCTTAAATATAGCTTTTCCGTGCCATTTATCCACATTCTCATTGACAATACTGATCAATACGACATGTACTCCTTTGCTGATTGCTTCGCGGTGTACCATCAAATCATGGTTGCTGAAAAGGATAATGAGAAAACTGCATTCATAACTCTTTGGGGAACCTTTTGCTATAGACGGTTGTCGTTCGGCCTCATCAATGCTAGAGCTACCTACCAGCGAGCCATGATGGCTCTTTTTCATGATTTAATGCATAAAGAGATAGAGATCTATGTGGATGCCATCATTGTCAAGTCCTGGAAGAAAGAAGACCACCTAGACCATCTCAGAAAGCTCTTCAATAGGTTGCGTAAGTACAACTTGAAGTTAAATCCAGCCAAGTGCGCCTTTGGCATTAAATCAAGCAAGTTGCTAGGATTCCTAGTCAGCCACAAGGGGATTGAGCTGGATCCCACCAAAATCCAGGCCATCACGAAAATGCCCATTCCTCAGACAGAGAAGGAAATACAGGGATTTTTGGGAAGAATCAACTTTATTAGCAGGTTCATTTCTCAACTCACAGCAACCTGTGAGCCTATCTTCAAATTGTTAAGGAAGAACTCCTCCATGAAATGGAATGATGAGTACTAGAAGGCCTTCCTTACAATCAAAGAGCAGCTAGTCAAAGCTCCTATTTTGGTACCACCCAGGGATGATGTTCACCTATTCATGTACCTGTCCATTAGTGACAATACCATGGGTTGCATGCTTAGGATAGAAAGATGATAGAAGCCAAGAGAGAGCTATCTACTACCTCTGCAAAAGATTCTGCAGCAGTGAACACACATACACTCTGATTGAGAAGACTTGTTGTGCTTTAGCATGGGCTTCCATGAGGTTACAACATTAGCTCCATGGTCACACAACTCATCTCATATCCCGCGTGGATCCTCTCAAGTACGTGTTCAGTAAACCCATGTTGAACTGCCGACTGTCCAGATGGCAGTTGATCCTACAATAATTTGACATCGTTTACATGATACATAAGTCCATTAAAGGTTAAGAAGTTGTAGATCAACTGGCCACCACTCCTTCAGGGGACTTCAAACCCTTGGAAACATACTTCCCCGATGAAGGGGTAATGACAATTTAGCAACACCATCAGTACGATGCACACCAAACATGGAAGATGTATTTTGATGGAGCTGTAAACATGGAAGGTTCTGGGGCTGGAGCAGTTATGGTGTCCGTAATAGGGGAACAACATCCCATCGCCGTCAAATTGCAGTTTACCAACACCAACAACACAGCTAAGTATGAAGGCTGTATTATGGGGCTAAAACTTACCCAATCAATGGGAATCAGAATGTTAACTGTCTTTGGAGATTCCGAGTTGGTAATCAGACAAACCACATGAATCTATCACACCAAAGGTCTACACTTGTTGCCTTACCATCGATAGGTTCTACAGATGGCTTCGGAGTTTGAAGAAATATCCTTTCTCCACATTCCTTGGAATGTGAATGATTTGGCGGATGCACTAGCAACCTTGGCCTCCTTGATCAATATACATGACAAGGAAGACAAGCCAACCCTCATATTTGGCCAACAAAAGGCTCTAGCCTATGGTAATTACATTGGAGAAGAATCGGATGAGCTTTCTCCCATCCTACACCCTTAGTATCAGCATATCAAGGAGTACTTACAAGATGGATCTACACCGGCTGAGGCGAGCATGATTGAAAGAAGGCGGATTCATCGACTTGCTATGAATTTTTACCTGAGCTGAGATGCACTCTATAAAAGAGATGCAGGATTAGGTCTCCTCAGATGTCTGGACAAGGACCAAGCTAAGAGGTTCATGGATGAGATCTATGGTGGAGTATGTGGCCCACACATGAGCGGCCCCTACTTGTTAAGAAAATCCTCAGAACAGGGCATTACTGGCTCTCTCTCAAAGCTGACTGTGATGATCACGTTAAGAGATGTTACCAATGCCAAATTCATGGGAATGTTATACATGCCCCTCCGAGGAGCTCCACAATATGAGTTCACCTTAGCCCTTCTCAATGTGGGGAATGAATGTGATCAGGCCAATCAAGACCAACGCCAGTAATGGGCATCGATTTATCTTCACCATGATCGACTACTTCACCAAGTGGGTGGAAGCAGCCTCCTTACCTAGGGTTACCAAAGAAGTTATCATTACTTTTATCGGAAACAATGTCATTTGTCGATATAGGCAACCAGAGGTAATTGTATCAGACAATGCTAAGAACCTCAACAACAAAATGATGGAGGAGTTGTGCAGTAAATTCCACATCAAACATCTTAACTCTGTCATCTACCGTCCAAAGATGAATGGTGTTGGTTAAGCGGCTAACAAAAACATCAAAAAGATCATGCAAAAGATGTCCGCCAACCACAAAGGATGGCCTGACTTATTGCCTCTAACTCTATTAGCCTATAGAACATCAATGCACACTTCCACTGGGGCAACACCCTACGCATTAACCTATGGGATGGAAGCAGTGCTCCTCATAGAAGTGGAAATGGAATCCCTCAGAGTGTTGGTAGACGCTCAGCTGGATGAAGACCAATGGGTACAAGATAGGAATCACCAATTGTCTCTAATAGACGAAAGGCGTACCGCTGCTATCTTACATGGTCAGCTATATCAACAAAGGATTGCCAGGTCCTACAACAAAAAAGTCTGGCTACGGTAGTTTAAATAACATGACTTGGTTTTGAAGAAGATCATTGACAACCAAGATAAGTCTAAGGGAAAATTCGCCCCTAACTGGGAAGGCCCATTTATTGTCAAGGAGGTATTGATAAGAGGTGATCTCAGATTACAAGAAATGGACGACGGTGAATTTCCACAGCTTATCAACTCGGACACCGTGAAACGGTACTATGTTTGAGGTCACCATCAAGAAAACATCCTGGTTTTGGATCATCAGATCCCTAGTCACTTCAGTTTTTCTAACCCTTTATTATATACAACTTCTCTTCACACTCATTTACCCCATTAGAGACAAACACATTATTTAACTAGCAGCCTGGTTTCGGATTGCCAGATCCTTTTCTCTCCATTTGATTTTGAACCCTTACTCAAATCCGGTTATCCCACCAGGGATTGAACTATTCACACCCGCAGTTTTACCCCACTAGGGATACGACTTTTTACACTCACAATTTATCCTGTACATGGGATTAAACTTTCTCACCCGCAGTTTGTCCTGAACATGGGATCAAACTTTTTATTGGCTGCAAATCGTCCTAAACATAGGGCGAACTACGCCGACCTGATCTCCTTGATACACGGGAGTACGTAGGCAACCATATTTTATATGGTCTGGTCGCAATAAAACAAAAACAACAAAAACATTTCTACACCCTTCTCATAACAAAAAAAATAACAAAAACATCTCTACACCTTTTTGCCATATACAACGTTGAACCTCTTACACCAGGTTCGAACTATCCAGACCTGATCTCCTCTTCAATAGGAGTACGTAGGCAACCATTCATGGTTCGGTCTTACCCCCTACCAAAGCACTAACACTTATCAACGGTACTGGGATCATCCTTCAATACACCATATTTCATCGGCTTCAGACGAAAGGGATGGAACTACCTGACCTCCCCATATATAAGGGAGACTCGGCGACCATCTAAGCCGTGGTTGACTCCTCAAAGAGAAACACCAATCCATAAGAGATGGAACTAACTGGGCTCCCCCATACAAAGGAGTACTATCAACCATCTGTGGTGCGGTCAACCTCAGAGAGGAAAGCCACATTCCTCTCCACATTTACATAAAGAAAATCAGTCCCAAGACACCAAAGATGGTAGGAAATACACACAGATCAACGATCCATTCTGAAATATCCAGAGACAACTTAATGTCCATCCATCAAGGAGGAATTGAGAAGACAGCAAGATCACAAGCCCTGAAGAAACATGCAAATATCAATCAAGTAACAAGGCATAACTAAAAGGGAAGTGGTCAAAAATATATTTCCCTACTATATATAATGATGTTTGATATATACAATATGAACTGTATATGACAAAATGGCTAAGCTAGTCTGTGCAGGAAAATACAAACCCATCTACAAGTCATTGTTTATGCGAGCTATCAAGCCTAACATGGCATCCCTCTCAGAAGAAGGAGGTAATAATGTGGTCTCCTGTACAAGGGTATCCACACGAGCTAACAGATCTACGACCATCTGTATGGTGATGCAGTGCTTATCAATGTACGTGCTCATCTCTGCAATCATGCCACTAGTAAGGGACCTCATTGTGGTACTATCTGTAACAGCTACATCACGGGCAGATATGGCACTATCGCGCTCAACTATCACTGTATCTCTGGCTGATCTGGCCTTATCCCGCTCAACAACAACGGTATCTCTATAAGATAATGCCTCGTCTCTCTCTAATAGAGCTGCGTCTCTCCCATCAAGAGCTGTCAACATCAAGGCTCTATCCTGATCTCTCTCAAAGGTCATCAAATGGAGACTCTACTCAAAATACTGTGCTCAATGCTGGATCACGACATTGTTAGTACTGGGAGAATCTAAAAGAGCTACTAGCAACCCAGTAAATGGCTCCTCCTCGGTGTGGGAATCAATGTCCTCCATGGGCTCTCCATCATCCGAATTAATACCCGACACTGTGGATACTGTCGCAGCCGATGAAGTCTCTGTCTCCATTCACGCAGAATACTCTAGCGAATAGCCCGTATGGCTAACTGAAAAATCATCTATCTCACGCTGATCCCAATAGGCATACACCCAGGATCGGTCCTCTGCTGATAGATGGCGAGAAGCTAAACACTGAACTAACGCCCCATCAAAAGGATGGAAGTCCTGGAACTAGTCAAACTGTGACATCACGGCCAGGGGGTGGTAGGTAGTCATGCCCCTCAAACCAGCCAGAGGGAGATAATCCATGCTCAGAGCATAAGTAATGTAGCTATAGGGTGAGTTGAGCCCTGAACACGATAGGATGCCAAATAAATCTCTGATCCCTGCTAAAAATACTGACCAAGACATAGCGTCTATACACTCCGATGGCTGAAAGGAGTAAGACATAGCTATATCATGGGTAAAGAAGTACCTGTGTCGGCAAAAAGTACCAATCGGTCTCAAGTGTGACATAAACCACACGTATAACATAACCGAACTGCTTGTAAATACCCCTGCAGGGTAGGTGTTGCAAAATATGGCCGACCTCAACGTCTTCGCCAAGATCATCGGGATGATGGTATGACCCTCCTTGAGAGCTCTCACTGCCATGATAACACCGATGTCTAGCTCATCCATATACCGTGGCATATACACATACGCCACTATACACATCACGAATACATCCACTCTGGCTGAATACCACTAATCCTCTGGTGTGGTAAAATCCCCAGAATGTCGTGCGTAGCTGTCCGATGAGCCAAACCAATCTATCCGGAAACGCTGGGACAATATATGGCCGGATGTAATCTCATCCTCTACTACTCTATGCTGTAACCCGATGAGGGTCATGAACTACCAGCGCATATCTCCGACAGCCATATGAGCGCAAGGTCTGTTTAAGGGCAAAGCCGCCAATCGCTCGTACTCCTCAAATGTAGGAGTCAACTCCTGGGTACTAAACTGGAAAATCTGTCTCTCCGGTATCCAATGCTCCAGCATACCCTCCACAAAGCCTACGGGAACCTGAAACATCAAGAGAGTCATAGAATGTTGTAGTAGCTGATCTACAGTCACCCTATCTGTAGGTGACATACTATCATACCACGACCTCAGACGGGAAACTATCAACACTGGTAGGGTGTGATCTATGCGGCTGACTGTCAAAGAAGACATCTTTGTAGGCCGTATCATAAAACCATCCAGGGGTCAATGCTGAATATCTTTGGACATACATACATATGCATAACATGATAAATGCATGACAATCAATAGATGGCAATATGATGTAGGGAATAAAAAACAGTACATACATTCCTAAGTACATCATCATCTACATATATCATCTCTATACAACTAAGAATACAGGGAAATGGAGCACATACGCTCTACTACTAATAGAGGCATATCAAAAGATATAGCGAGAATGGGGCATAACCACCCAATATTTAACAAAGGCCTATCAAAATAGATAACGAGAATGCACATCAGAAGAAGACAATGGTGTTAATATCTACATCATCAATCCTGTCCACCTGATGTAACTCCTCATGAGTCACTAGATCTCTATCAACCGGGATGTCAAGCCTATACAAGGGAGGATCTGCATCGGTAAAGCCATATGGGTCACCTGAGGGGCCAGCGCCTGTGACACCCCTAAATCCGGGTTACCTGACCCCCGAGTTTGGTGCTCACGATCCACAATATAAATAACATTTAACTACCCATTTAATTATAAATAGGAACATACATTTTGTTAACTGATATAGTTAATACATTACCCCATGTTCTCTAACTTTAACATTACAAACATACCCTTTAGTTATACAAAAAGGGTTCACAAAACAACATAATAATAATAATGTTCATTAAACTATTCTAGCAACAGGCCCTTGCCTTTGTTCTTCATAGCACCTCCTGCCCCTTCGTTCCTTGCTGAAAAGTTTTATTTAGCAAGGGTGAGCAACAAATTTTCCCCGCAAGTTAAGATATATAATGAATGTATAAGTATCAGAATAATAGACTATCTATTTTAATAGAATGACACCAAAGTTCGGGGAACTTTGAAATAGCTGAACAAATCGTTAATCAATAACAAGTCTTCTAGTATTCTAGGCAACACAATAATCTGATAATGAAATAGTATAACGCTTTCAAAGTTTTTACGATATTCTATTGAATAAACAAGAATTGATTCTACACAATAACAAAGTGGAATGTTTTCTAGATTTATGCTGAGTGATCACACAAGATCTAGAACTTCTCTTCTCGGGTATCTATCAAAGATTTACTTTGATACATACGCAGGTGTATCAGATAACCATAAAGATTAAATCATACCCCTCTGCAAGTATAACAAGTGATCAGCTTTATTATACCCTATATTATGCATAATACTTAATAGTACGCAATGGCCGAATATACGACCTAAAATGTTCCCTTTATATAAAAGCTTATTCTTCCCAGTCTTTGAATCAGAATTTAATTTAACAACGAAATGCAATGATTTTAATATCTAATCACTTCTTTTCTTTTTCAAACCTATCAATTTTTCTTTTTAGATCTAGCCGATACAACTGGTATTGATCTATCAATAATAATTAAATTCTCTTCTCTTCTTCTTCGAACCTATCAAGTTCTAACAAATGTTCGCCTCAGCCGAATAATTAGCTAAGACATTTCTCAATATAATTTGACAATAAGCAGAAGGAATTATCTGCATCATCAATATTAGCTTCTACAGATATGAATATCCAACAACAGTAATTCTATGAATATATATTTTTTGAATCAGTAATTCAATTTAAATTATTAAACATGCACTAACTGCGAATAATCAACAATAAATTCTTGGACGTGGTCTAATTAATAATAATTAACCACCATAATAATTGAACATTATTAACTCAAGGTTGAGTTAGGAAACTTACCTCTTCCACTGATTACAGCTACACAAAATACTTATATGTGTTCGTAAGACCTATAACCAATAATATCGGTCTCACAATTAGCACAATAAATTATAACACATAACACTATAATTCACAGTCAATCTGTCTCCTAGACACATTACCACATAGCCACATTAGTGTTTATAACCTATATAAACACTTATCAAGTCTAACTAGTTTAGTCTGGTTGGACTTCGGTCTCATCTTGGTGTTCTGGTCACCCTATCCGACAATTAACATATTTATTGTCAATTAATCTTGGTCTCTAAGCTTCAATATTATTTTAGATAAGTCAAATATCGTTTATAATATTTTTTGGAAGCTTTTAATAATTTATAAAAAATTATTATAATTTATAATAATTTTTCAAACATCGGAATCATTTTTAAATGATTTAATTATCAAATAATCTTATCATTATTAATATTTAATAATATAAAATATTAATAACATACTTGTGAAAATATTAAAGTTATTATTAATAACTTAAAATATTTTAAAATCATTAATATTCTACTTAAATGATTTTTGAAGTAATTAAAATCATTTTTAAACCATCACCATTAATATTTAAATATTAATGAATTTATCATCAAAAATACTAAAAGTTATTAATTATAACTTAAATTATTTTTAAATCATTTTTAAATCATTTTCTCATTTTTAATGATTTTTAAATCAATAAAACCATTTTTAATTTATTTATTTAATATAATAATTAAATAGATCTAATATCATTAATATTAATTTATTAATGAGAATTCTCAAAAATATTAAAAATTATATTTTATAATTCAAAATATTTTCTAACACTTTATTCTTATTTGAAATGATTTTATATCAATAAAATCATTTTTTACTTACTTATTTAATTTAATAATTAAATAAATCTAATATCATTAATATTGATTTATTAATAAAAATTCTCCAAAAATATTAAAATTCATATTTTATAACTCAAAATATTTTTAAATACTTTATTCTTATTTAAAATAATTTTCATAATATTAAATCATTTTCCTCTAATTTATTTAATACACTAATTAAATAAATTAAATATCATTAATATTCAAATAATTATAAATATTAACGAAAAATGTCCCAAATAATTAAAAGTTATTTTTCAGAATTTAAAATGATTTTTAAAACTATTTTTGTAATTTTTAGAAATTTATTTCTATTTTAAGCATTTTTTGGAATATTCAAAAAATAAAATTAATAAAACACTCGCTATAGCCCTTTAGTGACACTTAGCATCGCTGTTGGTGTTCTTGAGCCTCAAGAACAACGACGGTGACGGCGTATAGAAGATAAGGGGTCGTGTCAATCAACCCTAATTCTTAGCTTAATCGTATTGCGGGTTTGTTTGAATCAGATTGATCTGGTAGTAGGTATGTAATACTACCATTAACAACCAACATCTTGATCCAACAAAAACTCAGATACAAGATCTGAGCTTTATAAGTTCTTGTCAGACGGTTCTGGGTTTTCCCAAAAACCCAGATAGTCCTACCAGTCACCTTCATGCTCGATTTTATATAAGTTCTAGTCATGTTTCTTGTGATATAATTGTTCTAAGTTATAGCCCTTATGCCAAGGAACAATACTAAACCAACAAATCGGTTTATCATCAACAAGATTAACATGAATCATACGGTCAAACATGGTAAGAAAATTCGTGCAACACCTTTTCTGGAATTTTCAAAAATTCAAGTCATGGCCGAATGGCCTACTTTGACCACCTTCCCCGATCGATCTATTGACTGTTTTAATGTTCTACATGCATGGATCTAGAGTCCATTATACAGGCTACAACATGGTTACAAACACAAAATCAAACAACATAACACCTGTCAAATCCGGGCTTCATAAAAAGTTGTCAGACGCTGAAAAAGGCTTTCTGGGTTACCCAGAATTTTTTTGGTCATGCCCGGTCAACGGGTTTTGACCAAGAATAAATTCAAATATAGACATCAACTGACTGTGATACCACTTTCAGATTAAAGACAGCATAACAAGCTACCAATAACAACTTTAAAACAACAAATATCATAAACGAGCAAGGATCTGTGGCCAATGACATTACTTGTCAGACCACTAAGAATTCTCAAGAACATATTTTAAAAACATAGTTTTTAACCACTTTGATGCTATGGATCCATGATGGATCAACATAGATCATCTAAAAACATCCATTAGCAAGATTCTAAACACTTAAACACAAAAATTATCTAAGCATACAAGATCAAATTTGGTTTTAGGGTTTATACCTTCTTGCTCTAGATTTTGATCTTTGATCTCCAATATGTTCTTGGGTGTTGTAAGGCTGATAATGTGACTGATATTCTTGCTATATTCGGAGGTTTGGTTTAGAGAAGGAGTTGGTGAGAGCTTAAGTGCAAAATAAATAAAATACTAGACTTTCTCTCTCTAATTCTTTTATATCCACTTGATGTAATTTATGTTGCTTAGATTTCTGATGAGCAAGGCTGATTTGCTCGATTTTTAGGTCACCAAGTCTATGTAGTTGGTGAACAACTACAATTCTACCAAGATTCACATGGCTAGTTTATTAAAAATATAAAAAGGGTAATTTTGTCATTTGCATTTTCATTTTAATGGCATACTAGACAATTGAACCAAACCCTTAGGGTTAAACCCTAAGGTTTTAACCCTTAGGTTTTACATAATTAGTTGCTAAAAATTTCTAATTAGGGTTTTAAATTAGAAAATTAAAAGTTTAAGACTAAAATTAGGGTTTCCTAATCATATCAACGTTTAATAAATATATTAGGCCTTCCAATTAGGATTAGGGTTTCCTAATTAGGGTTTAGAAATCCCGAATATAAAATTAGGGTTTTAATTAGAAAAATTAAAATTTCTAAATTATAATTAGGGTTTGTAAAATAGGAATTAAGATAACTAAAATATAATTAGGGTTTTCTAATCATATTAAAGTTTAATAAACACATCAAACTTACTAATTAGGATTAGGGTTTCATAATTAGGATTTAGGATTCCCGGATTTTAAATTAGGGTTTCCCGACATTCGTTTAGGGTTACTAACTGTACGTTAGGGTTTTTAAACCTGAGATTAGGGTTTACTAATTTTAAACCTTATCCGATCAATTATTGATCAAAAATTCTAAACAATACAAACACGTACTCATTAATATAATTATTTGAATTATATTTTTTTATCGAATCCCTATCCAAAAATTAGGGTTAGGGTTTCTAAAGCTGTTAAGCACAACTCTACTCTATTTTCTCTGTTAATACACAAATTTGACTAATTCTCAAGACTCGTATCACAGATACACAGTACAATATTAATGGTCAATGGCAAAATAAAATAAAATAAAAATTTATTCGCAAATTTTAGATTATTAAAAATTCTGGGTTATCACATTCACCCCTCCTTAAAAGGATTCCATCCTCGGAATCACTGCTTTTTTATTCTCTACAATATTTTAAAGTTGTATCATCAATTCATTTTACTAACACAATATTAATTTTGTGTTTCATATTCTAACCTGTGACTTGGATCTATAAAAGAAAACAATTCACAGTAATTATCTAACTCAATATTATTCGTGTAATTTAAGTATTAAGCTAAATCGTCACCGGTCGCTTCTTCATGGGCAGCTGCTACATTTGGAATTGTCATGCTAAAAGTGAATGATGTTGGTCTTCCTTGCTGAGCTGATTCTTTAATCGCCAGGGTTTTGCTACCGGGTCCCTTGTTAGCAATCCATTTCTTCCTATTCCTTTTTGGACAATTTCGGACTAGATTAGCGGTCGATCCACACGCAAAACAACCGTGAATCTTCTTCGGACTGGGATAATCAGGTGACAAGTGTCCCTCTTTCCCACAATTGAAACAAACTCCTTTTTTCTTCAAACAACCTCCTTGATGACGCTTCCCGCAAACTACACACGGCGTATCCTTCCTCCTATTCTCTTTTAGATTATTTTTTAAATTAACATTATCATCCCTCTTACGTTTATTAAAATCCTTGCCTCCATTACCACCTATCATATTATTTCCTTCAGCCTCCTTTCTTTGTTCTTGACTATTCTCCAATACAACATCCATTTCTTCTTCAGAGATAATGGCTTTTTCTAATAAAGTTGAAAATGAATTAATTTGCAGCACATCTAACTTCTCGAGTACCAACGATTTCAATCCATTCCTAAAACATCATGCTTTAAGCTCCTCAGTGTCCACTCGATGTGGAGCAAATTTTGCTAACTCGTCGAACTTGACAAAATATTCTGCCACTGACATATTCTTCTGCTTCAGATTCACAAATTGTTCTTCCATATTTTCCTTTAGACTTTCTTTCCTTGGCGGCATTATCTGATAAAAAATCTTACATTAATTCTACTTCTCTATACAAATTCTTATTAATAACACAATAAGAATTTAAAAAAAAATTCTCATATAATTGCATATTTATTCAAATAGCACACAGTACATTTAGCTCATAACACATAGCACTATCCCTTTTTAAATAATATCAGGATTAACAACACAACTTTAAATAAAAGTTGTAATTCTCCATTCACACATAACTATTCCCCAGTTCATCAAACTTACCACACTTAGGGGTTCAGGAACTTGCCATGATTATATGAGTGTATGAACTTATCCTAGTCAGACCTTTGGCGTCCATTCGCTGAGGGGTTCAAAACATTTTATATAATTATGAGTCGTGAACTTATCATAAGTATGAGTTTTAAGAACTCAAAAATTAATCTTAATCTTATATTCATATAGAAAATAAAGATTTCATTCATACAAACATATATATTTACGTATGTTCATACATCGTTTTCGATATTACAATCTTTAATATCATATCTTACTACCAAAAGATACCATCGCTTAAACTTAAGCTATCTATCTTCCACTCCATTCATCAGTCTTCTTCTTACTGGGACACTTGTTGAATTCGTGACCTAGTCTCCCACATGAAAAACACTTTCTCATATTCGGCTTAGGACAATGTAAAGAAATATGTCCTTCTTGCTTACAATTGAAGCCCACATTCTTCTGCATCATGCATTCTCCCACGTGAGTCTTCCCACACTTGCTACAGACTTGCTTCTTCTTCGGGTTTGAATTTTCAGAATTATCACTGTCGTTGTTTCTCTTTCTCTTTTTCTTGCCTTTTTTCTGCTTGATTGTTCCTTCAGACGATCCACCACCTTCAGTCTTCATCCTCTCCACCTGCGCCTTCAGCTCGTTCTGTTCTTCAGTCATTTCGCGTAATGCTCGCTCCATCTTCCCTAACTCCTCCAAGAGAAACACTTTACTCCAGAGTTCCTGAACTTCTGCAGATTCTTAATCTTGTTCTTTAACTTTAGTCTTATTCTCTTTCTCAGCCTTTAGCTTCTTCGGACTCCGCCTCCTCATTACCACTTAGATACATCTCGGGTTAATCATCACGATCACTCCCAAGATGGATCATAGGTTCATCTTTTTCCACCTCTTCAACTCGACTCAGCTTGCCATACTGGCACCTCGACCATCGGCACTTTGGTGCAACATAACCGCTAAGCATCTCTGCACTCATTTCATCTTCCCCAGACATCCTACAATCAGTCGAAATAACTTGATTAATACTCCTCCAGTACGAACTTCTCACACTATGTGTCCACTTATCTCACTATCGATATATTTCGGCAATCACTCACTTAGTACTCTACATGAGTATTCTAGATTTCGCTTATGGTTATAATCCTAGGGTTCCCCCCCCCCCCACTTAAGGTTTATAACCTATAGCTCTACTACCAACTTGTGACACCTTGGTCACTATAGCTTTGATACCAACCTGTGACACCCCCAAATCCGGGTTACCTGACCCCCGGGTTTGGTGCTCACGATCCACAATATAAATAACATTTAACTACCCATTTAATTATAAATAGGAACATACATTTCATTAACTGATATAGTTAATACATTACCCTAGGTTCTCAAACCTTAACATTACAAACATACCCTTTAGTTATACAAAAAGGGTTCACAAAACAACATAATAATAATAATGTTCATTAAACTATTCCAGCAACAGGCCCTTGCCTTTGTTCTTCAAAACACCTCCTGCCCCTTCGTTCCTAGCTAAAAAGTTTTATTTAGCAAGGGTGAGAAACAAATTTACCCCGCAAGTTAAGATATACAATGAATGTATAAGTATCAGAATAATAGACTATCTATTTTGCTAGAATGACACCAAAGTACGGGGAAATTTAAAATAGCTGAACAAATAGTTAATCAATAACAAGTCTTCTCGTATTCTAGGCAACACAATAATCTGATAATGAAAGAGTACAATGCTTTCAAAGTTTCTATGATATTCTATTGAATAAACAAGAATTGATTCTACATAATAAAAAAGTGGAATATTTTCCAGATTTATGCTAAGTGATCACACAAGATCTAGAACTTCTCTTCTCGGGTATCTATAAAAGATTTACTTTGATACATACGCAGGTGTATTAGATAACCATAAAGATTAAATCATACCCCTCTGCAAGTATAACAAGTGATCAGCTTTATTATACCCTATATTATGCATAATACTTAACAGTGCGCAATGGCCGAATATACGACCTAAAATGTTCCCTTTATATAAAAGGTTATTCTTCTCAGTCTTTGAATCAGAATTTAATTTAACAAGGAAATGCAATGATTTCAATATCTAATCACTTCTCTTCTTTTCTCAAACTTATCAAGTTTACTTTTTCTATCTAGCCGATACAACTGGCATTGATCTATCAATAATAATTAAATTCTCTTATCTTATCTTCTAATCTTCTCGAACCTATCAAGTTCTAACAAATGTTCGTCTAGCCAGAATAATTAGCTAAGATATTTCTCAATATAATTTGACAATAAACATGAATTATCAGTACTGTCAATATTAGCTTCTACAGATATGAATATCCAACAACAGTAATTCTACGAATATATATTTTTCGAATCAGTAATTCAATTTGAATTATTAAACATGCACTAACTGCGAATAATCAACAATAAATTCTTGGACTTGGTCTAATCAATAATAATTAACCACCATAATAATTGAACAGTATTAACTCAAGGTTGAGTTGGGAAACTTGCCTCTTCCGTTGATTACAGCTACACAAAATACTTATCTGCGTTCGTAAGACCTATAACCAATAATATCGGTCTCACAATTAGCACAATAATTTATAACACATAACACTATAATTCACAGTCAATCTGTCTCCTAGACACATTACCACATAGCCACATTTGTGTTTATAATCTATATAAACACTTATCGAGTCTAACTAGTTTAGTCTGGTTGGACTTCGGTCTCATCTCGGTGTTCTGGTCACCCTATCCGACAATTAACACATTTATTATCAATTAATCTTGGTCTCTAAGCTTCAATATTATTTTAGATAAGTCAAATATCGTTTATAATATTTTTCGGAAGCTTTTAATAATTTATAAACAATTATTATAATTTATAATAATTTTTCAAACATCGGAATCATTTTGAAATGATTTAATTATCAAATAATCTTATCATTATTAATATTTAATAATATAAAAATATTAATAACATACTTGTGAAAATATTAAAGTTATTATTAATAACTTAAAATATTTTTAAATCATTAATATTTTACTTAAATAATTTTTAAAGCAATTAAAATTATTTTTAAACCATTACCATTAATATTTAAATATTAATGAATTTATCATCAAAATACTAAAAGTTATTAATTATAACTTAAATCATTTTTAAATCATTTTTCTCATTTTAAATGATTTTTAAATCAATAAAACTATTTTTAATTAATTTATTTAATATAATAATTAAATAGATCTAATATCATTAATATTAATTTATTAACGAGAATTCTCTAAAAATATTGAAAATTATATTTTATAATTCAAAATATTTTCTAACACTTTATTCTTATTTAAAATGATTTTTATATCAATAAAATCATTTTTTACTTATTTATTTAATTTAATAATTAAATAAATCTAATATCATTAATATTGATTTATTAATGAAAATTCTCCAAAAATATTAAAAGTCATATTTTATAACTCAAAATATTTTTAAATACTTTATTCTTATTTAAAATAATTTTTCATAATATTAAATCATTTTCCTCTAATTTATTTAATACACTAATTAAATAAATTAAATATCATTAATATTCAAATAATTATAAATATTAATGAAAAATGTCCCAAATAATTAAAAGTTATTTTTCAGAATTTAAAATGATTTTTAAAACTATTTTTCTAATTTTTGAAATTTATTTCTATTTTTAAGCATTTTCCGGAGTATTTAAAAAATAAAATAAATATAACAGTCGCTATAGCCTTTTAGCGACACTTAGCGTCGCTGTTGGTGTTCTTGAGCCTCAAGAACACTGACAGCCGGCAGTACAAGGGGTCATGTTTGACCGACCCTAATTCTTAACTTAATCATGTTCTGGGTTTGTTTGAACATTGATTTGGTAGTAGGTATGTAATACTACCATTAACAACCAACATCTTGATCCAACAACAACTCAGATGCAAGATCTGAGCTTAACAAGTTCTTGTCAGACGGTTCTGGGTTTTCCCAGAAACCCAGATAGTCCTACCAAGTCCCTTCATGCTCGATTTTATATAAGTTCTAGTCATGTTTCTTGTGATATAGTTGTTCTAACTTATAGCCCTTATGCCAAGGAACAATACGAAAGCAACAAATCGGTTTATCATCAACAGGATCAACATGAATCATACGGTCAAACATGGTCAGAAAATTCGTGCAACACCTTTTTTGGAATTTCCAGAAATTCAAGTTATGGCCGAATGGCCCACTTTGACCACCTTCCCCGATCGATATATTGACTATTTTAATGTTCTACAAGCATGGATCTAGAGTCCATTGTACAGGCTACAACATGGTTACAAACACAAAATCAAACAACATAACACCAGTCAGATCCAGACTTCACAAAAAGTTGTCAGACGCTGAAAAAGGCTTTCTGGGTTACCCAGAATTCTTTTGGTCATGCCCGGTCAACGGGTTTTGACCAAGAATAACTTCAAATATAGACATCAACTGACTGTGATACCACTTTCAGATTAAAGACAACATAACAAGCTACCAATAACAACTTTAAAACAACAAATATCATAAACGAGCAAGGATCTGTGGCCACTGACATTGCTTGTCAGACCACTAAGAATGCTCAAGAACAAATTTTGAAAAACATAGTTTTTATTAGGGCTGTAAATGGTAACCGAAAAATTCGTATTCGTCCGCATCCGTATTCGAAAAAAAACGAATATTATTCGCATTCGGAAAAAAATGGATATATCCGTATTCGGTTTAAAGGTATCCGTAAATAAACGGATACGAATACGGATATAGGCGTATTCGTAATCGATTAACATCCGTCCGTAAATATATCCGGTGGATACGGATATCTGGAATCCGTATTCAAATAATATATATATATATATATATATATATATATATATACACACACACACACACACTTGATATTTACATTAATTAAGTTATTAATTAATGTAAATTATTAATTAATAATTTACTTATATAAGTTGTTAATAATTTATATATACATACATATATATATATATATATATATATATATATATATATATATATATATATATAACTTACCTTCATTGATTAATCACTTACATTCATTTATATAAGTTATTAATATATACGTGTATATATATATATATATATATATATATATATATATATATATATATATATATATATTAGTAACTTATATATACATTTATATATATATTAGTTATATATATATATATATATATACACGTATATATTAATAATTTACATTCATTTATATAAGTTATTAATATATATATATATATAAATATATTAATAACTTACATTATTTAGTTAATAACTTATATATATATATATATATATATATATATATATATATATATATTTGTGTGTGTGTGTGTATTAATAACTTACATTCATTAATTAATCACTAAAGCATTCATTTATGATGATGTGTTTGACATTTTCCTCCCATTATGATTAGGATGTTTAATTAATATGTATGGTTTAAATATTAAATTTTGTTTAATTAATATTTATGATTTAAACTTTAATTTATTTTTTGTAAATATTTTGAATTAATTTTATATTAGGTTACCGATAAAGCTAATTCGGATATTCGGATATCCTAATAATTTGTCTATTCGGATAAAATAAGCAGTAACAGATATTATCTCGTATTGAATATTTTTTAGAATAACGGATACTGGATAATATTTTTAAAATCCACGGATCTGGGATACGGATACGGATAGCGAATTGGTTTTTCGGATACGGATATGGATATACCTGTATCCGTATCCGTTTAATACCGTTTACACCCCTAGTTTTTACCCACTTTGATGCTATGGATCCATGATGGATCAACATAGATCATCTAAAAACATCCATTAGCAAGATTCTAAACATTTAAACACAAAAATTATCTAAGCATACAAGATCAAATTAGGTTTTAGGGTTTATACCTTTTTGCTCTAGATTTTGATATTTGATCTCCAATATGTTCTTGGGTGTTCTAAAGCTGATAATGTGACTGATATTCTTTCTATATTCGGAGGTTTGGTTGAGAGAAGGAGTTGGTGAGAGCTTAACTGCAAAATAAATAAAATACTAGACTTTCTCTCTCTAATTCTTTTATATCCACTTGATACAATGTATGTTGCTTAGATTTCTGATGAGCTAGGCAGATTTGCTCGATTTTTAGGTCACCAAGTCAATGTAGTTGGTGAACAACTACAATTCTAGCAAGATTAACAAGTTAACTTATTAAAAATATAAAAAGGGTAATTTTGTCATTTGTATTTTCATTTTAATGGCATATTAGACAAATGAACCAAACCCTTAGGGTTTAACCCTAAGGTTCTAACCCTTAGGTTTTACATAATTAATTGCTAAAAATTTCTAATTAGGGTTTTAAATTAGAAAATTAAAAGTTTAAGACTAAAATTAGGGTTTTCTAATTAAATTAGGTTTTCCTAATCATATCAACGTTTAATAAATATATTAGGCCTTCCAATTAGGATTAGGGTGGCCTAATTAGGGCTTAAAAATCCCGAATATGAAATTAGGGTTTTGATTAAAAAAATTAAAATTTCTAAATTATAATTAGGGTTTGTAAAATAGAAATTAAGATAACTAAAATATAATTAGGGTTTTTTAATCATATTAAAGTTTAATAAACACGTCAAACTTACTAATTAGGATTAGGGTTTCCTAATTAGGGTTTAGGATTCTCGGATTTAAATTAGGGTTTCCTGACATTCGTTTAGGGTTGCTAACTGTACGTTAGGGTTTCTAAACCTGAGATTAGGGTTTACTAATTTTAAACCTTATCCGATCAATCATTGATCAAAAATTCTAAACAATACAAACGCGTACTCATTAATATAATTATTTTAATTATATTTTTTATCGAATCCCAATCTAGAAATTAGGGTTAGGGTTTCTAAAGCTGTTAAGCACAACTCTACTCTATTTTCTCAGTCAATACAGAAATTGACCAATTCTCGAGACTCGTATCACAGATACACAGTACAATATTATTGGTCAATGTCAAAATAAAATTAAAAAAAATTTATTAACAAATTTTGGATAATTCGAAATCCCGGGTTATCACAGCGCCTGAGCTGGAAGGATCAAAATTTTTTTTCCTCTGAAGGATCTCTACCCAAGTGCCAGATGAAGAAATGTGCCTGGTCCAACTGCCGGATCAAACGATCAATCTATGTCAAATGTGTCAGATCTCGTACACAGGTCAGCCAATCCGTCATCATCACGAATCCATGAACCATGTCCCCTTTAAACTGAGTGGCACGAGTCTGGGCTCCAATGGTACGAGGGGACCACCAACGATGGAACGTATCCTGGGTATGTGAACCCTCTGACAAAGTATATCCGTCCATACCCATCAATGGGATGTTATCGACGGGTGACTACAACATATGCCAATAACGCCTGCCAGAAGGCAAGATCGATACACGAATCTCTCATGTGGTGCTCCTAGTAGCACGTTCTCCTAAATAGAGCTCCCATCCTCTACCTGTGAAGAGAGGAATCCTACGAGTGGATATCACGTGCTCGACGCCAGTCGGGAATCCATCCTCAAATCCAATGGTCAAATGTTCCCCAGAGTAGGGAACCCAAGTGATGACATCAGCTGTCAACAACTCCAACTGTAGTCGATAATGGGTGAAACCCTCCGCTATAGGAACCTCGGCCAAAATAGAGTGATGCCATCGTCGCCCTCGTGGATAGGTATTTAAACCTAACACACTCACAGGATGCAAACATGGAAGCCTCTCATAGGCCCAAAACTGCCAACACAATGGAAAAACACCTGTTGTTAGTGAATACTCTTAAACCTGTACATGGGGAATCAAATACTCACCAGCAAAAATGGGTAAAATCCTTTCCAAGCCTCGGTCAAGCCCTGCGATCACATGCGCATTCCTTGATGAAGTAGGCGAATGTGTAGGAACCCCAGTCATACTCTCCAATATGGTCCACCTCCCGTGTGGCGCTGATCAAAGTGAATGACACCAAAAAAGAGTTATCTGCTATGAAACAACCCCTGATGATAACTAGGAACAATCGCCGAAGAATGCGATCCTTGACTCTGACATCAGCAGGCATGGGCTCACTCAATAGCCCACTCATAGCATCTACGCTCAAAGGACCCATACGAACGGTCTTGCCCTTGAGCGCCTCAGCCAGAACTCCTAGCAAGGATCTAACGACAGTCGGGGTAATGTTCGCCGTACATGGCACTGGCGCCCCTCCAAACTCCATACCGGTGATAAATCGCCAATCCATCGTCGTCATCATCACCTCACAATCCAACAAATGGAGAGACTTAGTCTGGTGAAACCAGCGCTCAGACAATGCCCTGAGGTAACCCCAGGGACAACAGCGGGGAAGGATGGAAAAGAACGCCCTAAAACCGCAACCATGCACAATACCTCGTTAATCAGGATGCAGAGCTTGATACAAGGAGTGTATGCTGAACCAGTTCCCTCGAAGCTGTGTAAAGATGGGAACCTACATCATATGCAAATCAATGTCAAAATCCTTGCTCCTCCTCAATAGGAAAATGGAAGATCACATCCAGCTTTTACCTCATTTGCATGCAAGTAAACTGAGGGGTGGCGACTCAAATCACCCAGATGATCTGGAATAGCCACTTGAATGCCTGGGAAATCCCTATGGGGAATATGAGCAGCTGGAGCTAGAGCCGCTACCAGTACATCCTCCTCCACGTCCTCGACATCTGGTACATCAACCCAGATAAGAAAATCACCGCCCTCGCTTGCATTTGACGAGGTCGCCTAACCGACGGGTCGAGGCACTTCAGAAGCCCTCCTCCGCACACCTGAAGTGGTCCTACGGGAACTACTCAGCTGATCCAGATCCATAATATCTGGACACAAGTCTCCAAATCACCTCAAAAAGAGTGTGGTAAATTCTAACCTGGAGCATTTGTTTATACATTTAATGACTCTATACATGCATGCATTACCTTAATATACACCTACAGTAGAGTTAAAAATGCATGTCTACCCAATGCCTAGGCTTTTGGAAATTTTTTTCCAGAGTCTCCTTTAAAAATAGGACTATCCACATGCACATAGGCATGACTAGGTGGCCATTTAGTAGCACACCTACCCACAGTCATATAATGCATGAAAATATCAAAGTCACGATCTATAACGGTAGATTAAATACCAAGATTTCTTTGCTTTATTACCTTTGCTCATTTGTCCTCAAATAGGATATGAAATAGTAGAAAAAGGGTACAAATTTGATGGTTTCAAAAGTCAAATTTTTTCACATCATTATGTTCAGCATGGTTTAATACTAACATTTACTATGTTGAATATTTTTTATCAAGTCATATGAGCATGCATATTCACTACTATGTGTTTAGAAGCATTTCATATAAAAAGTCATTTTCAATGTGATGATAAGTCGGAAAAAGATACATGACATCGTTACTGTGACAAATGTAGAACACTTATACGGTGATAAAATTTGCAGAAAGACGCCCGAACTCAGCAGGTCTGAAGAAGAGCTTTCAGATTTCCTTCGTGGCACAACATAAAATGACTTAAGAAGGTAACTTTGTTAGGTTTGTAATATTCATGAACGCAATCAAATTGCACAAAATAAGCAGAAGCATTGAAAATTAGAGTTTTAAAATTTTACAAACCATATACTCGGATCATCCTTTATGCGCAATTATTAATTAAACGAAAAGATAAAGAACAAGAATCACTTACTTTTCTTCCCCTTGTCTGTCCTCAACCACTTTATTTTCACTTTCTTTATCATCTTCTTTTGCAGCCAAATTTTCTGTTTTCTGACCCTCAAGTTGTTTTCCACTTCTAAACATAATTGCCTGACATTGCTCGTGATTGCCTTTCGGATTTTTCTCTGTATCACTTGGTAATGTTCCTTGAGGCCTATTTTTCAATGCAAAATCTATCTGTCCCATCTGATTTTCTCAATTCTTGATGGCTATTTCTTGCGATTTCATGGCTAATGTTTGCGATTTCATGGCTGCCTCGTTGCTTGTTATATACTTTGACAACAACTCCTCTAAATCTGATTTCTTTTCTTGATGTTGAGCTTTTTGTTGTTGTTGATTTTGAAATCCTGGGGGATAAGATGGTCGTGGAGCTTGCTGAAGCTGATTATTACTCCACAAAAAATTAGGATGATTCCTATTCCCCGGATTGTATGCATTCTGGTTCGTATTTTGTGGAATTCTATTGTAGCTACCCATAAATTGCACTGACGCTGGGTTGATTGCACATTGATCTGTAGGATGTTCACCTGCGCATAATTCATAAATAACTGCAACTTGTTGTGTCTGTACCCCTGACAAAGCATCGAACTTCTTAGAGAACGCTGAAATCTATACTGCTATTGCCGTCACTCCATCTACCTCTAATACTCCAGCTGCCTTAGGTTGTTTCATTTTTCCATGGGCCACTGGTAATTGTTAGCTGACATTGTCTCTATCAATTCATACGCCTCCTTATAATTCTTTGCCATAAAAGCTTCACCGAAGCTGTATCAATACTAGTCCTGAGATTCCCATGTAATTCATTGTAAAATGTGTTCATCTGTAACCACTTTGGAAATCTGTGATGTGGGCATTTTCTGCGCAACTCTTTGTATCTCTCTCATGCCTCGTACAATGATTCCCCATGTTGTTGTTCAAACATAGTAATCTCATTTCTCATCTTTACAAGTCTTCGCTGGCGGGAAAAATTTAGCTAGGAACTTTTGAGCCAGGTCATCCCATGTAGTTATTGAACCCGGCGGTAGAGAGTGTAACCAACTCTTCGCCTTGTCCCGCAGAGTGAATGGGAACATGCGAAGTCTGACTGAATCATCCGATACCCCATTGTTTTTTGAAAGTGTCGCAAATCTCCAAAAAGCTGATCAAATGTTCATTCGGATCATCATTTGCAAGTCCCCCAAACTGAACCGAGTTTTGGATCATCTGAATAGTCCCAGGCTTAATCTCAAATGTGTTCGCAGCTATAGCAGGCCTGGTGATACTCGACTGCAGCTTAGTCACCTTAGGTGTAGCAAAGTCTCGCAACGCTTTCTGGTTTTCAGCATCCATTGCTTCTTCTTTTTCAGAATTTTCAAAGGTGTCCCTTATATCCTTAATCCACTTACTTAGCCTTTGAAATCAACTCTCAATGTCGTCCTCAAAAGGAAACAAGTCTAGATTTTTGGACCGAGTTTGAATAAACCAACTTCAAAAACCCGAAATACGACAAACAAAACAACAATATAAATGTTTAAGTAAAACTAGATTAATTAAACCGATATCGCAAAATATTAAAATCTATACTAATGTTCCCCGGTAACGGCGCAAAAAACGTGTTGGGTATAATCTAGATGCGCACAACACGCAAGTATACGTGGTCAACAAGTAATATAATAGTAAGTAAAGTATCGTTCCCGCAGAGAAATTAGTATGAATTTAAAACTCACAATTACCAGCTTCCTATTAATCCCAATTTTATTAAACTATCCAATTCAATTATTAAAATTATTAAAAACTAATATTATGAAAAATAATAAGATCACAAAACAATCACAACTCTCAAAAACTGAAATTTCAACAAGTATTGGAGAATTAGGCTTACAACTTCACCCTAAGCTTCACTCTGATTATTTCCCTTCATTCCAGTTTAATTCACTATCCCAGTCTATTAATCAAGAACACGAAAGCAGAATTAGCCACCTCTCGCTGCACTAACACCCTATTAACTTAAATCCACAATTCAGATATAATTAAGTTAAACACCTTAATTAACTAACTCACTATATCTCTATGTGAATTACAATCAAAGAAAATCTAAGATCAAGTTCTCTATCCGATTACATGCAACGTTAAGCATATCTCTACCCTAACATTCATCAAAATTCCATTCATTCACAAAATTCAAGAACACATGCTATATTAACAAAGTCTAGACTCGTACTTCCTCTCTCGATTCCATACAAGTCCACAAAGAATTGTTGATCAGGCAATTCATAAATTCAAGCATAAATTAATATAGATAAACGGAGGAATTGCTTATTAAACTGAAAATCAAAGATTACACAATCATCGTTCCCATTAAAGATCCATCATAAGCCTAAAAAGTAATTTAGTTCATCATCAATGAAATAAAAACTGAGTTAATTAAAGATAACATCATTCTAATTACAAATAATGAACTAAATAAGAAGAAATAATTCAGAACACCCTTCTCTTTAGTCCAATCTGCAACTGTACTAAAAATCCTTCAAAATCTTCTCTCCAATGTTCTTGCTCCAAAATCTGTCTTCAATCAATAATTAATTGCTTTATGTCGTGTATGTTTTATATATGTTATTTATACCTAGCCACGAATTATCATTACACTTCTGTCCCTCATAGAGTTCCAAGCCATCCTAAACACTTAAGCTCTTTGTTCGCAGCATTAGAAGCCAACTAGATCGCTCAGCTTGCATTTTCATTTCAAATGGGTGTTAGTTTGAAGATGGCCCACCTCGGCGGGCATGTATACTGACTTCTGAGTTTAAGACCCCCCACCCCGGCAGGGGTGGCTTCTGCTAGCTGGTCATGTATTGCTCCTTTTCTTGCCATATTTCGCCTTTATTTCACCTGTTTAGTCCAATAGCCACTCCACCACACCTAAACATAAAATAACACTAAACAAGTAAAAACAAAACATAAAATCAAGGAATTAACACCAATTAAGCTTGAATTAGGATCCGATTCGTGGGTATAAAACCCACTTATCAGTTATCAAAATAATCGTTAGCCAAGCAATCACAACAATAAGCACAAAATATTATAAATGATTCTTATATAATTAACCATAATAAAAAAGTGTAAATTAATTCAAACTAAACTTTGGGTTTCATTGTAATCTTAATTAAAAATTAGTTCATAATGAAACAAGAAAATAAGAAAACAAATCCTCAAATTAAATAACATCCTTGTAATACAAAAAATTAAAGGAAAATTAGAGATAAAAATCTGTGATGATCCTCGATCTCCAAGCTCCGCCTTTAATTCTTGTTCTCCCTTGTGTTCTTCCTTTCGTTAGATCAAAGTTTGATTACTAATCCTAACTTTTTTGTCATGTTCATCTTAGATCAGCCACCAAGTGTATTTATAAGCATCTTATTTAGCTAGTAGAATTCTACTCCAATTCAAACTCAACACGCTAAAACATCCCAATCCTTATGAAAAAACATCACAAGCCAGACACGAACAAACGTTTAGGCACTCACTTATAATACGGCCACGACTCTTTTTATGTGCCCAAATACTGCGATTTAAGACCAGCGCTAGGCGCTCAACTGCTACCACACGCACTCGTGCGCCAACTTGTCGCATCCCGCACTAACTCGTGTCCCAATGCCTTTCCTGTACCAACCTTCTACCTATCGAGCGTTGTGGTGCTCTAACCTGGTGCATAGGCATTACTTCCATCTTGTTTGCTTTGTCACGCCAACGTGGGTTGCTGCTGCTTAGTGCCCCAACTTGATATCGTCGCACGTAGTAAACACATTTTACTATCGCACATTGCCACACCATACTGATCTTACCTTATTGCTATGCTTGGTCGCCTCGAGTGCCCCATCTAGTGCTTCACTGCCTTTGGTTATGCCCATTTGACTATTTACTTCCAGAGACTACGCTTCTTATTCCTGGTTCCTTTTCCTATAAAAACACAATAAAACGCATAAAAAGTAATAGAAAATACTCGAGAACTCACAATTCAACAAGTCAAAAATACTCTCGTAGGTATAAAACCCATCACCAGGTATCAATTCACAAGCTAGAATTCTTGCTCTGATGCCAACTGACACAATAAAAGACTAAATAATGAATATAAAAAATCACATGAATTGAATCTATGTAACTTTACAATCACATGAATTCATAAATGTTAATAAACTAACTAAGTAGCCACACTATTTTATAAAATCAAGATAATAAGAGTATTTAACCCTAAAACACATGAAAACATCCTTTAAATACTAAACAATAAGTTGGAAAGCCTAATTACGAAAAAAATAGTTAAATTATGAAATAATTTAAATAAGTTTAAAACTGGTAAAAACTTCGGAAGACCCAAACTGTGACGCCCCCAAAATAGGTCTACACAACCCATTCTAAGTCGCTAAATATATGGTACATAATTTAAATACAAACTTCATTTATATAACTTTTGAACTGTCGTGCAAAATACGACAAAAACATAAACTGTGAGTTTTAATACAAATATTGTCTCGTAGAAAATATCCAAACTCAAAATAAGTCCTCATTACAATTATTTTATAGAATATTGAGGACTACTATAGCCACCATCTTAGACCATCACTCCATTCCCCGACTAGTCCCAGCTATATTTTTATTTCCTGAAGATTACAATAAAAGAAAAGGGTGAGCTCAACTAGCCTAGTAAAGAATATTATGACTAAGATAATGTAGAATAAATTATCCTTAGTCCTCAACAGTGTAAAAATTGATAGATTACAATAGACAACAAGTTTAGATCAACAACTAAAGCGGAACAAGCAATCCATTAGAAGAATCAAGTAGAGCATGATATCTACTATCTTCTATGATTTAAAAGTTCATCATCAATATTTTATCTCTGTAACACAACTCAATAAACGAATGGCTTTATGGCTTGATATGACAGTGATTGACTTTAGTGGTTTGGTTGCTTGAATTCGCATAATAGGTTGGTTAGGAATATGAAAGCTAACAATCTTATAAAAACAATCAATTTTAGCATGATGAATAGTTAACTAATCAATCCCTAAAATCACATCAAATGCCAATATTTTCAAAGAGATGAGATCAACATGTAATGTGAAGGTGTCGATTTGAATCAAACAAGATTTATAAATAGTGGATGTAATGAAGGTTTCTCCCAACGGAGTCTCAACAGATAAGTCAAAGTCTAATTTCTTTGAAGTTAAATTTAAACGTTGAGCACAAGCAGGTGAAATAAAAGAATGGGTAGAACCGGTATCTAATAAGGTATAGACTTTGCAAGAGTTTATGATTAGCTTACCCATGATAACTTCGTTCGGGTTCCTCTCTTTTTGGAAGGTCATGGCAAACACTCTCCCTTGAACTACTGACTTTGACTTGTCTGGGAAAGCCTTTGGTGTCACCATCCCAACTGGACTTGACTTCGCTACACGATAAAATTGAGATAGGTGACCTTCTTTTCCGCAATTGAAACACACTTTGGGTTGTTGCGTACAGTTTAGACTGATGTGTTCCTCCTCTCTGCATCTGTAGCATACGACCGGTGGTCGTTCTCCTTCCTTAAAAACGGGTGTTGGTGATGTTGTCTTCCCATTATTATTGAACCTTCTCTTTTTGAAATTTCCACTTGACTCATTTCTTCTATTATCTTGGCCATGATTACCACCGAAGTGGTTACCATTTTTGGCATGATAATTTTCTCCACGTTTGTTATCACCGCTTCGATGACTGTTTCCACTGGTATGACCATTATCAATTTGCCGATTGTTATCTTTTGGTTGGACTGACTCATTATCGCGCTCCAATAACTGAGCCCTATTCACAACATCTGAATATAAACAAAGTTTGTGAGAAATGAGGTATTGATGAATTTCAGGCTTCAAACCTCGCAGAAACATCCGCGTTATACGCTCTTCATTATCTACCAAATGGGATACAAATCGGGATAACTCTGCAAACTTTTCCTCGTATTGTGATACGGTCATATTGTTTTGTTCCAGCTTGATGAATTACACCTCCTTGATGTGGCGAATACTTTATGAAAAGTACTTATCGTTGAACAATTCCTGGAACTTCTCCCAAGACATCTTCAGTGCGGAAAGATAAGTATGTTTTACAGATTCCCACCAGTAATCTGCCTCTCCTCGCAACATAAAGGTGGCGAAGGGAACCTTTTTCTCCTCTGAGTATCCCAAAACATCAAATATGTTGGTGATCTGCTTAATCCACGTCTCTACCTTACGTGGCTCTGGCTTTCCAAAAACCTTCGGCGGTCCCTGCTCCTTGAATTGCTTTGCAGTGACTAGCCGTGAGTTGCCATTATTTTCACTTGTATTTTGAACAGGATTCTCTCTCGTTTGGGGTTGCATGAATTGTAGAAAGCTCCTAAATATCCCATCATTCATCATTTGTTCGGTGTTGTTGTTTACATGAGGATTATTGCCTTCTTGGTGCACATTATCGTGGTTATTGATTGGCGGTGTCTTAACGATCTCATGTGCTCCATTGCTTATCTCAAAATTTTCAGATGCCGTTCTCAAACATTGCCACAAAACAAGAGTTAATTGACATGTCACATATTATCCCTATATTGTGACCGACCAATTAAATAACAAATAAACTTAGGTAGTACTAGCGAAGGATTTACTCGTCTCTCCCCTCCTAGTTCTAGCCTCAGATATTCGCCAAGGATCATATCCCTAAGCTTTGATACCAACTGTGACGCCCCAAAAATAGGTCTACACAACCCATTCTGAGTCGCCAAATACATGGTACATAATTTAAATACAAACTTCATTTATACAACTTTTGAACAGTCGTGCAAAATACGACAAAACATAAACTGTGAGTTTTAATACAAATATTGTCTCATAGACAATATCCAGACTCAAAATAAGTTCCCATTACAATTATTATCACACTATTTTATAGAATAGTTAGGACTACTATAGCCACCATCTTGGACCATCACGCCATTCCCCGACTAATCCCAGCTATATTCTTATTTCATGAAGAGAACAATGAAAGAAAAGGGTGAGCTCAACTAGAGCCCAGTAAAGAATATTATGACTAAGATAATGTAGAATAAATTATCCTTAGTCCTCAACAGTGTAAAAACTGATAGAATACAATAGACAACAAATTTAGATCAACAAATACAACGGAACAAACAATCCATTAGAAGAGTCAAGTCGAGCATGATATCTACTATCTTCTATGATTTAAAAGTTCATCATCAATATTTTATGTCTATAACACAACTCAATAAATATTTCACATCAACGAATTATCCATGCACTACAGGCCAAGGATATTCGTTAGTATCACCAGTGGTCATGATCATGCCAAACAACTGTCCATCTATGCATTACGGGCCGAAGAGGTCTTTCACCACATCATTTATCTGTAACATTACATGTCATGATTATATCAATACACAATTCTTGGTCATAATCATACCAATCAACAGTCCATCTATGCACTACGGGCCAAAGATGACTTTCACCACAACATAAGCATGAGGATTATGACAATGATATAACAAATCAATCAAGTGAGATCAAGGATAAATATTAAAGATTTATAAATCAATTTATCCAGATTTTAAGAATGTCCAAATTGTCAACATGATAATTAATTGTGGAGTAAAATTCAAGAATAATATTCATGTATCAAAAATAATTTTGACATAAAAGAAACCAATTTTATCGATCGTGAATAGTACCACATGAATAGAACCCGAGTGAATAGTACCCCGACATGAAAAGATTAAAATTTAATAAGAAAGTTCAGAAGAATATTTACGTGAAACGATACTAAATGAATCGCAAAATTCAAGGATATTCTTCTAATTTCAAGGAGTATAGAATCAATACTTATCAAAGTAAGTATAGATTTAGGAATATGAAACAAAATAATATTACTTACATACTATAGAGTATGGACGAAAATAATATTTTTTACGAATATTGAACGAAAATAATATCCCTTACCTTAGTAGGAGAGTAATTTTGACTGGTATAGTGGAGATATTCTTGAAGAAAACTTGCATTATTTGCTACACTCAAAGTATCCTTATACTCAAAAGAAATACGCACAATATTATAGAAGAAGAATTCTCTGATTCTGGTGTGATTTTCATTTCTTAACTAAGCATCCTATTTATAGGAGAATGGCAGGGAACTATTTAATCACGGATTAACAGTAAAATTTCGAACGAAATCACGGCAGAAATTTGTTTTTTTACTATTCATCACCGTGCAATAAAATATTCTAATAAAATAAAAAATTTATATAAAATATAATATATTCTATTTAAAATCTAATAAAACGAATTACTTTATATATAATATAAAAAGTTTTCTGTTTTATTACTATTATAATAAAAATTGAGATAACTTTCTACCGGCGATTTTAAAAAATGAGTAAGTGGGAGTTCATGTAATAAGCCAAACTTACAACAAATACTTCATGAAAAACTTCTCTATTTATATCAAAAATTGAATAAATATTTACCACAACTCACTTATCTTCAATCAACACATTTTTAATATTTCAACAATTATTCATCATTAATATTATAACTCACAATATTGACAACCAGATCATTCCTAGGAAAAAGGGGACTTTTTGATAAGGACTTCTCCTACTAGCGCGTAATTAAATAACTTAACCCCTTTTTCTCGACAGAACTTTCTAGATATTGTCAATAATGCAAATAATAATATGAATAATTGTGTCGTCTCAATTATTGATTTATATAAAATATTATTGTGCAGATGATACTGTGACAATAATTGAATCAATAATATGAGATACAATGTAACAACTACTGTAACTTCTTAAGTAAGCATCAATAATCAGAGATATTGTACAATACCGTGTGCTACTGTGCAACCACACGTATTACTGTACTTTTATCACCGGATATTTCAATAGTTTAACGGTAAAAGTTTTGCCGTTATTTTTATAAAAATGTTATTTCTGTCACTTTTTATATCCGACAGTCATTCCGTTATGGGGTTCACCAATGATTGTGTCGTTGTATGAATATTCCGTGATAAAAAGAATATTTTCCGATCAAACGAATATTTTATGACAACTTGCTTACTTGCAAAATTTGCACATATCACCCATAACTACAGTATTATATCAAATCACATCTTATTATTCAACATAATATTTAGAAAAAAATTAAATATTTATTCATAAAAAATTAGGATCTTACACAAACACATCTTTTTAAACCCTTTTTGGGCTTTTAATGGTGTCTGTCATAGTTGAAAGTAATAAATTTTGTAGGGCTCATCATAGACTTCAATTTAATATATTATTGGGTATCGTAATTTTAAACGGATCAAAAATTATGATAAAACCAATATCAAGTCATCTTGGACTTAAGTTTTCCAATTGGGGGGCGGTCCGGTGCACTAATGACCGGTATCGTCCGGTACTCTTTGTTAATTTTTTTTTTTGTTTATTTTTTTTTATCACAATTATAAGAATAATAAATAAAAAATAATAGAGCAAGTTTGAACAAAAAACTGTAAAACAAAGTATATTTTTTATTGAAAATACACTGCAGTGTATTTTCAATAAAAAATATATTTTGTTTTATAATTTTTTGTTCAAATTTGTTCTATTATTTTTTATTTATTATTCTTATAATTGTGTAAAAAAAAATTAACAAAGAATATCGGACGGTCATTAATGCACCGGACCGCCCCCAACCCTAAGTTTTCTTCGGTTTCTTTCTTTTTGGACCGTGTCAGACGAAGACAATGCATGTGAGGGAATCAGACAATTCATAATTAGTTCCTCATGATGGACCTCAAATAAATCATGGTCTACACCTAACATACTTAAGTTGATGGACAGCATTCATGCACATTTGTCACTAATCACATTAACTTTAACTAATGTTCGATCATGTAATGTTTCTTTCAAAATTATATCGCCTTTATCCAGAAAAAGGGAGAAAATAACAAAATGAATTTATTTAATAAATCATGTTTTTTATTTATCTCTAATTAATTGACGTTGTTTAAATTTAGGAAAATTAATGATAATTTTTCCAAAATTATCCCTCATTACTCTACCTATTTTTTTGGTACTTTAAACTCTTGTGTTATGATAAATTAATGATTTAAGGGTATTATAGACAATTGAGTACTATATTTAATGTTTTCTAATCATTATCTTAATTCTTGTGCACATCTCTAAAACGTCATTTAAATAGGGATGGAGGGAGTACAATTATTTAATAACTAAAATGTGTAAAATTTCATCACTACCCATTTATGGGAAGTTGAAAACTATTAATACTAATGGTAAAAATTTCTTGGGACAATGAGAGAAGGGTAGGGGTGATATAGAAAAATAAATAATTTATTCTCCTAAAAAGTTATAAACGACAAATAAATTAAAATAAATTTTTTATTCTAAAACGTCACTTATTTAAAAATAGAGGGAGTAAGACATAAACCAAAGATACACAATTATTCTCATATATTGTGCATAAATTATCTCTCAATAGTCTTTTAACTTATTTAGGAATGGAGGGAGTAAGGCATGTATTTTTATTTATTTTAATTCTTTGCCAAGCAAAGAGAAATTTAGTTAAAGAACCAGCTGGGTACAACCATTATAATTTTCAAAAGACTTGGACAACGATAAAGTTATAAATAAACCCAACAATTGACGTAGTGGTTCAAGAGTATGGGGTCACAAACGCAAGTATTTTCGTTTTTATTTTCTTTCTTAGAAATTTTCGTTTTATATAATAAGAAGATTGAAATGCAACAAAATAACTCGCGTATTAACAAAAATGGGCATTCTAATCAATTGCATACAGAGTATAATCATTAGAGACACCATTCATTAATTTGTTCCAAGGTCGTGAATGGATGTAATTAACTCTATGTTAAGTTAGAAAAAATTATATGTGACTGAGAATAAAAAGTGCGTAAATTAGAAGACATAGTTTGTATCTTTTAAAAAAAAATTCCTTTACTTTCCTTGGGTCTCAAATGGCCCCTTTCCTTAGTTTGATGGTTCATTTTTTACTATATATTTATGTCATGATCAGTATAGGTATTGTTTGTGAACGGAATAAAATATAGAATTCAACTATCAAATAAAAGAAGGGCATAAATATAACTTATCGATTTAGAGCGAATTATGTTGAAAGAGAGGCGTGCAATAATGATCGTCCAAGTAGAAATTTCGCTTCTGGAGAACTTTTTCTCGGCTAAGGTCATTGATTTAAATCCTACTTCGTGATTCAACGACTCTTCACCCAACTAATCAAGACTTGAAATAGTTGAACGAATCAAAACAACTTCTAATTTTCCTTATTCAAACTCAAAAAGTACCACACACACACACACACACACACACATATATATATATATATATATATATATATATATATATATATATATACGGTCCGATTTTAATTCACCTTTATCTAGCTCACCTTGCTCAACCCCTTTAGCCATTAGCGACGGCAATGATGATTCGTTCGTTGTTTACATGTTCGGTTCTGTTGCTATATGTTGTTTCATTACTAAAGCTAAGACGACGATTCTATATATAATGACGGTAGAATCGCCTCAATCTGTCGCTAAAGTGGGGTGAGCAAGGTGAGCTAGATAAGAGGTGAATTTAAGATCCCGGATAGTATATATATATATATATATATATATATATATATATATATATATATATATATATATATATGGCAACAGTAATAATAAGTAGGCAACAATAATATCTCTTAATATATATAGAGTTACAATATCTCCATAAATAAATTAATTATGACTCATTCAATTTACACATTAAACTCTTTTAATAGTACATCACCAAATAATACATGAATATATTTATTTTTTATTTAACTTTGTAATATATTATTTTGCATAAAATACAACAATCCCCCACATATTACAAAATAAAAATATAAAAATTCGATAAACAAATAAGGAATATAAGAATGCAGCGCGTTAACACTAGTGTCTTTTGGACTATGAACCAATGTTGATTTCCATTCATATAGGTTGGGTTACCATCACTGTTGATTTCTATAATAGACAAAAGTCTCATCCCCCTCGATGTATTGCTCACTAACCTCTTGCTTAGTGGCTTTGTCAGAGGTTCCGCGAGATTTAACTCTGACCTAACAAAATTAAGGGATATAATCCCATCACATAACAGTTGTTTCACAATAATATTTCTTAGGCGTATATGTCTACTCTTGCCATTATAACTCTTATTTTTAGCTCTGCCTATAGCAACTTGGCAAACACAATGTAGAGAAACAAATGGAATTGGTCTCGTCCACAAAAGAATATTTCCCATAAGATTTTTGAGCCACTCTGTTTCAGAACCTACCTTCTCTAAGGTAATAAACTCAGACTCCATAGTAGAGCGAGCTATACAAGTTTGTTTAGTAGACTTCCAAGAAACTGTTCATCCTCCTAAGGTAAATATGTAGCCACTCGTGGATTTGATTTCATCTGAATCAGAGATCTAGTTTGCATCACTATAGTCCTCAAGAACTGCAGGATTACCGCAGTAATACAAACCAAATCCAATAGTACCTCGCAGATACTTGAGTATTCTAAATAAAGCAGTCCAATGATCCTTATTAGGATTATGAGTGTATCTGCTGAGTCTATTAATTGCATATGATATATCAGGTCTTGTGCAATTCGTAAGATACATTAAGCAACCTATGATTTGAGAATACTCAGATTGAAATACACTTGTTCCCTCATATTTTTTTAAATGCAAAAAGAATCATATAGAGTACTAACATGATTAACATTATGTGGGTAAGGAAATCATATCTTACTAGGGTTAGGGTTTCGTGTTGGCTGCGGAGGAGAGAAATTCACAAAGAGTACGGTATTGATTGATTGATTGAAGAGGGGAGAAGAACATGTAAGCGATTGCTTGAGTGACACGTGGCAGAACTCTTAAAATTCAAGAGCCTTCTTCAAAGTCTTCAGTTCCAAGAGAAAAAAAGTTCCTTCTATTGAAATGAAAGGGGGTTGTTGGGAGATTGCATATTTAAATTTGATGTTGAAAGTAAATATTCATGATTATATGTAAAGTCCTTAAAGGAATATATGTACAAGGACTTAGAGGTAGATCAAAATTGTTAGGCTGATTTGAGCTATTAATGTTTATCATTCTGTAAATGAATGTACAGATGAAAAGATCAAAGCTGTTAGGTTGATCTATATCTTAAGATGTAATAGATAGCCTTCAACAGAATCGTAGTCTATCAAGGTGATCAAGAGATTGTAGAAGCCAAGGTAGAATCGTAGAGCATCAATAATCGTAGTGTATTTGCTTTGGAGGGTCTCTCCAGAAATGTAGAGTGGTCTAAACATTTTCTGAGCCAACTCAGAGATCGTAGTGTGTTCTCGGAAGCGTAGAGTCTGCAAGTCAATCAAGTGAAGATCGTAGTGTGCCAGTCCTTAAGAGAAATCGTAGTTTTCTCGTATACTAGAATCGAATCAAGTACCAAGGTGGCAAGAGACCACAATTAGAATCGTAGAGCTTCATATGTCTGTGTCAGAAGCATCGACCCTTGTCCATTTGTTCAAAGAATAAATCACAACAAATATGGAATGGATTATAAACGTTGAAGTCCTCAGGAACCTTAATGACACAACAGTCATCCTTAGTATATAACAAAGAAACATATTGGAGAGGCTAAGGAAAGGACTATGGGTCAGCAGAAAATACCTTTTCAGGTGTTAGGTGAGACATCGTCTTGCTGTGTCAGTGAGCCAGACTACAAATCAGAAGTTGTGCAAAAAGTCTCCATCAAAGTTTAGAAATGTCAAATGCATTTAATGCTTCAACGAATACATTTCAAAGGCATCATATATGCAAAAGATTGGCAGATGAAAGGAACAAGCAAGCACTGAACAAAAAAACGTGAAGAACACTCAACGCTCCACTCTACGATCTGAAAGAGAATAGCTTGCTCAGCTACTCAGTTCTTTCGAACATAAGCTTAACAGAAACTGAGTAGCATAACACAAGAACTCAACTACTATCAAGTGAAGTAAGAAGTTCCAAGTCAAAAGGACTTGAAGAGTTCTAAGTGAACTGTGAAGTACCAAGTCTGCTGGACTTGAAGAGTTCGAAAGTGAACTAAGAAGTTCCAAGACTACTGGTCTTGAAGGAATCTGTGAGATTCAGAAAGTGTAAAGATATCTTTAGTGGATTTCCTACTCGAGGAGTAGAAGAGTGGACTATGAGCTTTAAGTGCTCTGAACCACTTAAAAACACTGTGTCTTTTATATTCTTGCTATAACTGCTATAATTTCTTTAACTGCTTAGCACTTATTAACTCGTTATATCTTAAAGTGGAAACAGACAACTCACAATTCCGCTGTGTTTAAGTCATTATCAAAACTATCAAGTATTTCGAAAAAGAATTTAAAATATCTATTCAACCCCCCTTCTAGATAACTATTGTGCCTTTGGGAACTAACAATTGGTATCAAAGCAGGTTCTATCAAATAGCCTACAAAGCTTAAGTAGATCCTATGGCACATCTGATAAGTTTAATCAAAGATCGGAGGAGGCAAAGAAGCCACCTATATGCAACAAAGACAAATTCGCCAACTGGAAAGTTCGTATGCAAGCCTACATGGATTCAATAGATGAAGATCTATTTGAAACTGTTCAAAATGGCCCCTACATTCCTATAAAGCTTGCACCAACTTCAGACGACCCAAACAGAATCCAGATCAAGGTTAAAGAAGAATGGACTGACAACAAAAAGAAAGTTGTCCAACTCGACAAAAAGGCCAAGAATATTTTGTTTCAATCCTTAGAAGATGATTTGTTCGAGAATGTGGTCAATAGCAAAACAACAAAGGAAGTATGAGAAGCATTGCTCATCATGCATGAAGGAGCAGAAGAAGTCAGAGAAAATAAACAATCTCTCCTGACTCAGCAATATGAAATGTTTGCACACATTCAAGGATAAAATGTCACTTCCACCTACGAAAGATTCAATGTACTGCTCAACTCTCTCTGAGCCTATGGAAAGATCTATCCAAATAAAGATCTAATCATAAAGTTCATGAGAGCTTTACCTAGCAAGTGGGACATCAAAACCACTGCCATCAGAGAATCAAAGAATCCATGAAATGACTGTTCAACAGTTATATGGCAACCTTCTTACGTATGAACTGGAGCTAACTCAACGAGCAGAAACTCTATCTGAAGGAAGAAAGAAGGATAAAGGGGTTGCTCTCAAAGCAACTAACAACATCTCTAAAGATAATACTGAAAATAACTTTGACTATGATGAAGATGATGATGGGACTTTGCAATGCTGGTAATAAGACTCTGAAGGTTCATGCATCAAGGTAGAATAATAAAACCAAAGAAAGTCAACAACTACAGCAGCCAGGAGCATATAAATGACCTATGCTACAATTGCAAGAAGTCTGACCATTTCATTGCAAACTGCAACAAACCTCTTAAAGAAGAACTGAAGAAGAAATCAAATTCAAAGAAAGAATTCAAAGGCAACAAAAGGCCTCAGAAGAAAGACAAAGGTCTTGTAGCTGGAGGATCGTGGAGTGACTCAGACAACGACTCAACATTCGAATCTAGAGATGGTGAAGATCCTTAAATGGCAAATCCTTGCCTGATGGCCAAACATGCAAAGGATAAGAAGAGCTCTGACATTTATGAAGTAAGTATAGATGAGGTATTTGACTTTAACTCTCTTGATGTAGACATTGATGATTTAAGAACTACACTACATGGCATAACATCTAATCTGCATCAATACATGAAATGGTTCAAAGTTCTGTCAAAAGATTATTCATTTCTTCAAAAGGAGAAAGAGAAAGTTCAGGAAGAACTGGAAACAACCATTCTAAGTACTAACTCTCTCTCCAAGTTTGAAGCTGAGAATAAGCTCTTAAAATAGACCAATGAGCTCAATACACAAAGAGAGTCAAGTCTAACCTCTAAAATTGAGGAACTAGAAAGGAAAATCTCTACATAGAATAAATCATCTTCATCCATGGACTTCCTGATCTCTAGTCAGAGAAGTGCATCTGACAGAACAGGTTTAGGCTTTGGGGAATCCACCTCAGAGCCATATGTGGAAAAGATAAAGGAAACTAGCCCTAGTAATGCTTCAAGTTTTAGTAGAAGCATTACATTTGTGAAATACTCACAAAAGGAAGAACCAGTTCAACCCTGCTCTTCTGATCCAATCCATATTCCAAGGAATAAAGGATCCCATGCAGGCCTGGATTTCAGAAAAGAGAAGAGTAACCTAGTCACTATTGTCCAACCTCGAACGATCGTAGAGTCGAGTAAAATCAACTCCACGAACCAACTGGGAAGGAACAATATAGGTAAGATGTATTCCTCATAAATCATGAAACACAAGGAGACGTGGAAAAAGGAGAACCAGTATAAAGGTAGGAGTACTGAGAATCCACATAATTTCAAATAGAGGAAGAATCCACATACACACACGAGCATGCATCAGATTAGATGTTTTATATGTAATAAGGTTGGTCATAAGGCTGCAATATGCTATCATAATCCAATGCATGTGAGACCTAAAATCAAGCAGATTTGGGTTCCCAAGGGTACTAACAAAGTAGAACCCATGCAAGTATGGGTACCAAAATGAAAGTTTAATATTACCACAGAAACAGAGCTCCACGATCACAACCTGGTATCTGGACAGTGGATGCTCAAGGCACATGACCGGTAACAGAGCCCTCTTGTCTAACTACATAGAAAATGAGGGTCTTTCAGTCATCTTCGGAGACAATGGCTCTGGCAAGACAAGAGGATATGGCTCAGCTGGGAATGGTGTAGTGTCCTTCAGTAAAGTAGCCTATGTGGAAGGATTACAACATAATCTTCTGAGCATAAGCCAACTCTACGACAAGGGTCATCAAGTTATCTTCCTCAACAATCAATGTCAAGTTACAGATCTAAAGACATCCTCTGTAAAGCTGACCAGAACAAGAAAAGAAAATGTCTACACTGTTAATCTTGGCCAACTGAGCTCGGACGAGACAATATGTTCTCTAGCTAAAGCATCTGAAGAAATGAGTTGGTTATGGCATAGAAGACTGTCTCATCTCAACTTCAAAAGCATGTCTACACTGGCCTCCAAGGATCTAGTAGCAAGCTTACCCAAGTTCAGCTTCGTCAAAGAAAGGCCATGTAATGCCTGTCAACTTGGAAAGCAGACTAGAAGCTCATTCAAGAGCAAAACTGTCAACTCAATTGATAAGCCTCTGCAACTGCTTCACATGGATCTATTTGGGACAATTCCAACAACAAGCCTTGGAGGGAAGAGATATTATCTGGTCGTGGTGGATGAATACACCAGATTCACATGGGTGTTTTTTCTTAACTCAAAAGATGAAACAAGCTCCCAACTAATCAATATGTTCAGACTGGTGATGAACGAGAAAAGGGAAAAAATCAAGGCTATAAGGAGTGATCATGGCAGAGAATTTGACTTCTCTGAGATGGACCAGTTCTGCACAGACAATGACATTAGTCACAACTTCTCAGTTCCACGAACTCCTCAACAAAATGGAGTAGCTGAGAGAAAGAATGTAACGTTGATGAGAGGTTGAAGAAGAACTACTAAGAAAGAATTTCATCCGCTCAATACTTCAAGGGCGTAAGCTATCAACACTACATGCTACACTCAAAATAGATTGCTCATACACTCTACGATAAAGAAGTCTCCCTACGAACTGTTGAAAGGAAGGAAACCAAGTGTCATCTACTTTCATGTATTCGGTTGTGCATGCTACATTCTTAACAATGGGAAACAGTATCTGACAAAGTTCCAACCCAAGTCAGATGAAGGAATCTTTCTTAGATATGCCATAGATAGTAAGGTCTATAGAGTGTTCAACAAGAAAACGCTGAGTGTTGAAGTCTCGGTTCACATCATCTTTGATGAAACAAACTTGGACAAAATAGTGTCTCAAGACACTACGAACGACATTTCAGACACTACAAACGAGGTCGTCGAGCTCAACACCACGATTGTAGTTCCAGAAAATGAAATCGTCGAGCAAAGAAAGGAGGTCATAGAGAGAACTACACAAGACAACGAACCTCCACATCAAGAAACAGAAATTGATCTTGAAGGTCTCAGACAAGAAGGAATTAGGACAGATGTTCCAACAGAATAGATGGGCAAAATATTACACTCAAGACTTAATCATTAGAGATCCAAATGCAAGAGTCAAGACAAGAGCGGCCACTCAGAATGAGTGTTTTTATCAAAGCTTCCTATCACAAATGGAACCCAAGAAGATAGAAGATGCTATGGAAGACTCCAGTTGGATAGAAGCTATGAAAGAAGAACTAAATCAATTTGAAAGAAGCAAAGTGTGGAGATTATTTCCAAGACCAAGAAGCTATCCAGTCATTGGCACCAAGTGGGTCTTCAGAATTAAACAAGATGGATGAAGATGGAGTAATAACAAGGAATAAAGAAAGACTAGTGCCAAAGGTTACTCTCAGGAAGAAGGCATTGACTACGACGAGACCTTTGCTACTGCTTCTGAGATTAGAAGCCATCGTAATGTTCCTCGCTTTCACGCTCACATGAAATTTAAAGTATTTCAGATGGATGTCAAAAGTACATTCCTAAATGGTGAACTTCAAGATGAAGTATATTTGGAACAACCTCCAGGTTTCATCAATCCAACTCTCTCTAATTATGTGTATAGACTAGACAAAGCCTTATATGATCTTAAACAAGAACCTAGAGCATGGTATGAAACACTAACTAACTTTTTCATTGAAAATGGGTTCACTAGAGGTAGAGTAGATACCACATTATTTCTTAGAAAGCATAAAGACAAAGTATTATTAGTTCAAATATATGTTGATGACATTATCTTTGGCTCTACTGATGAAAAACTATGTAAGAGATTTTCCAAGCTTATGCAGAGCAAGTTTGAAATGAGCATGATGGATGAGCTGAACTTCTTCCTTAGACTACAAGTAAAGCAGACTGATGAAGGAATCTCTATAAACCAAGTCAAGTACATTAAAGACTTACTTAAAAATTATGGCATGGAATCAACCTCTCCCATGAAAACCCCAATCGCTCCAGCAACCAAGCTTGACAAAGATGAAAAAGGTAAAAGTATTGATATAACTAAATATAGAGATATGATTGGCTCTCTTCTATATCTAACTGCCAGTAGACCAAATATAATGTTTGCAACATGCATATGTGCTAGATTTCAAGCTAATCCTAAGGAATCACACTTAATTGCAGTAAAAAGGATTTTCAGGTATCTCAAGGGTACACCTCACTTGGGACTTTGGTATCCCTTGGAGTCCTCCTTTGAACTAATAGGATATACAGATGCTGACTTTGCAGGTTGCAAAATAGATAAAAAAAAAGTACCAGTGGCACCTGTCAGTTGCTAGAAAACAGACTTGGGTCTTGGTTTAGCAAGAAGCAAAATTCAAAGATCTACTTCAACCGTAGGTTTAATACATTATTCACCGGCATTTGTTGTGCTCAAATCTTATGGATGAAAAACCAGCTAGCAGACTATGGGTTTGATTTCAAATCTATACCTATTCATTGTGATAACACAAGTGCCATAGCAATAACACACAATCCTGTCATGCATTCTAGGACTAAGCATATAGAAATAAGATATCATTTTATCAGGGATCATGTTCAAAATGGAACCATATCTTTACAATACATCCCTACTAAAAATTAACTTGCTGATGTCTTTACAAAGCCTCTAGATGAATCCAGATTTAATAAATTGATAAGTGAGTTAGGTATGCTAAATCTACAACCATAAAATCTATGCTCTAGTTTATGCTAACCATGCAGATATAAAGGTTAAGTTTAAAATCGTAGAGTTTCCTTGACATGAAGAATCATGATCGTAGAGCCTCCTCGACATGACTAAGAAGCATTCTGTGATGACAACATCTTCAACAAATTCAAGAAATCTCTCTATCAAGCGCCTCAGGGACAAACCTGATCCTTAGATCCGTCTAAGAGATTGGCCCTTCAAGAGGTACCTTGATTCGGAAGGAATGCTAAGTCAAAATTCATCATAAGGACCAGGGCAGTCAACGTTTGTAGAATAGACTTAGCAGTGGACTCAACGATCGTAGTGCAGACTCAACGATCATAAAAGACTACCTCAACGATCGTAGTGCTACCTCGATGATCGTAGTCCTCCCAAAGAATACATTAGCTCAGGGGGAGCTAAGGGAAAACCAGTATTTTCCACAAGTTAAAATCGTGGAGCCAAGCAGAACATGACACATGCCCCCACTAAGCAGATCGAGAGGAGAGAACTTACAAGTATAGTTTGAAAATATCTTTCTCCATCTCTCTCTCTACAAACAGAAACCCTAACTTTCTGAAAAGCTCAATCAACCTCAGTACAAAGAAATCAATGGCGGCCTCAAATGTTATCACTGGTTACAAACTCTGCTTCGACGAGTTCAAGACAACAGACCCTCAATTCCTCAAAATTATGTCTCTTTTAAAGAAAGTCGGTCTTGAAGAAGCTCTGGGAACCAGCACATGGATCTAACCTAAGCTAGTAAAAGTGTTCTACAGAAATGGAGCTGTTGAGAACGATGTTATCACCACAAGGGTCAAGGGCATACAAATTAAGCTCAAAGCTTAAGATATAAACATTTCCCTAGGTTTCAAATTGAAAGGATTTCCATTTATGGAGGGCATCGATTTTCATGAAGGACTGAATAAGATGCATCATAAGAAGTTTATGACTGTCAAAGGGTATAAAAAGAAAGAGTTTCCTCAAAGGTATGAGTTTTTGGCTGACATTATTGGGAAATGCATATGCTGCAAGAGCTCTGGCCATGACTCTATGAATGAAGTGCAACTTAAGATCATGACATCAATCAGTTATGGGATTCAACTCAACTATGGAGCCCTACTCATCGACTGGATTGGGAAATGGATACTCAGTTTGAAGAAATCAAAGAGCTCTGGAAAGATGCTCAACGGGCGGTTTGTAATAATCATCCTACAGTCAGCATTGGGTGATAAGATTGGGGATAATGAATGAGAATCCATCAATCCAAACAGAAGGATGACTCAACAGCTGTTTAAGAACTAGAAAAGAAATCCAACAGAAAATGTCAAGATGATGTCTGAATCCAGTGGAAGAACTGGTGAAACAAAGGAGTCTAGGATACTAGGGAATATGTCAGTTCTAAAGGAAACTGAAGAAGAAGAAGAAATCAACAAGGAGGAACCCATTGCTTTGGTCATAAAAAGCAAGGGTAAGAGAAAAATGAAGGTTCAAATGGCAGAGGAGAATCAAGGTTCAATTAATGATGCACCTCAAGAGTGTTCTGGCATTGAAACTCTGAGGAATTTGAAGAGGAAAGAACAGCAGTCTGAGGAAGATGAAGACAGTGCTACCATCTCTTAGCTGCTTAAGAAGGGAAAATGCAGTCATAAGTTAAAGAAGCCCACTTTCTCTTTGATCATAGAGTCTCTACAGATCATAGAGCCCATACTTAATACCACTCCAAGAGGATCGCATAGAACAACTTCACCGATCAACCTTTCTTGAGTCAAGTAAAGAAAGTGTTGAGGTTGTGGCTCAGCCTAAAAAGTCAAAGAGAAAACTGGTCAAAAAGTACATCCTTATCAATGAAGGAGTGCTAAAGGAAGAAGGCAGGAGGATAAGCTATTGAGAAAGGGATATCCAAGCAAAGAAAGGGCTATCAGAAGCCAAGTGAGGAGAATAAAGCTCAAGTTGAGGGGGAGCTTCTTGAAGTTCTTACACTAAAGAATGCTCTAGCTGAGGGGGAGCTGTTTGAAATTCAAATGAATGATCAAGTTGAGGGGGAGCCTCACGAAGTCCATATATCAGAAAAGGTTGCAGCTGAGGAGGAATGGCCAAGAGATCATCCTGAATCTTCCTCAGCCCCTCAAGAGATTCTAGCTTCAGAAACTATAGAAATGGAAAGGCGTGAAGCTATGGAGGATGAGAGAGCAGAAGAGCAAAGAAGTCAAGTTGAGATAATTGACGTAGTGGAATCTTCACATGAAGACAGAGAAGAAGAAGAGGATGATGAAGTTGAGATTATAGATGTGGGCTATGATAATTATAGGAGAGCCAACTACAATCAACTGTTCTCATATCTACCTATAATGCCCTTTCACAGAGCCCAGATTCTCAACACCTGGGATCACGTGTTCTGGACCTTCAAAGCCTATCCAGCAATCTCGGGGCTAGCTCATGGAATCCCAGGCAACCTCAACTTTACCCGAAAACTGATCACCAATGGCCCCTCTTCAGAAAATGGGCATGAGGTACAAATTATTCCCATCTCTTTCAGGGTTAGTCACTTTCCACCATCATTTTCAACCAATTCTATAACTTACCAAGATGGTTGGAAGTGATTCTTCATCCACTCAATCAATTCCCAGTTACAGAATCCCAACATTCTGTAACTGATGAACCAAATGTGCACAACTTTATATTGATCCAATCTCCTATCATCTCTCACTCTACGATTACTAATCCAAATTCGATCGTAGAGTCACCTCCTCGTGAAGTTCAACCACACACACCAGCCCCTCTGTAAGACCCCAACTTTTATGAATAAAGAATAATTTTCTCGAATTATATTTTTAAATATTATGGTGTTGATTTGATATAATGTTATAGTTGTGGGTAATATTTACAAATTTTGCAAAGTAAGCAAGTGGTTATATAAAATTCGATTGGTCGGGGAATATTCGTTTTTACAGGGAATATTAAATGCACGACTAAGACAATCAATCGTGGACCCCTACAATGTAAGTATTATCGTAGTTAGAAAATGACAAAATTATCTTTTTATAAAATAACTGCAGAGAGGTGTTACCGTTAAACCGCTGAACTACCCCAGTAGTAAAAGTACAAGAATACGCTGTGGTTGCACAAGTAGACACAAGATTGATTATCGATGCTTACGTGAGAAGTCACTCGCTTATACTCAATTATTACTACGATGAATTCACGATCATATCTCTCTATATTATTGATTAAATTATTGCTACAATATCATCTGCATAATATGATATATTATTAAATCAATAATTGAGACGGCAAAGTTATTCATATTATTATTTACAATATTGACAATGTCTAAAAGTTCTGTCAAGGAGAGGTTTGGTCACCTAATTGCGCGCCAATAAGGAGAAATCCTTATCGAAAATCCCCCTCTTTCTTAGGAACGACCTGGTTGTTAAATATTGTGAATTATAATATTAATGATGAATAAGTTCGTGTTGATTAAAGATGAATTTTATAGTTCCATTATGTTGGACTTATTGGTGTTAGTATAATTGATGTCTGGAGGATATATTGTTCAATCGGGTATTCGGGACACTTTTCGTGTCGGAGTACTATTCACGAGTTACTATTCATGAGTTACTATTCATGAGTTACTATTCACGAGCTATTATTCATGAGTTACTATTCACGAGTTACTATTCACGAGTTACTATTCACGGGGTACTATTTACCCGTAAGATATATTTCTTTTTGGTCCAAATTATTTTTGGGTACAATATTATTCCATGAGAAGATGTGCTAATTTTTTAGACCGTTGGTTGAAGATATAATAGTAAATTAATATGGACCGCTGGTGGAAAGTTATAATAGTAAATCAATATGGATCGCTGGTTTAAAGTTTTAATAGTAAATCAATATGGACCGTTGCTTTAAGTTTTAATAGTAAACCAATATGGACCGTCCGTTTAAAAGTAAATCAATCTGGACCGTTCATGAATTAGTTACTATTCAGTCCATTTTCCTATAAATAGAAGCTCATTAGTGCAGTGGTGATTCGATGATGTGAATTATTTATTAAATTGAGTCCCAGCGATAAAAGTGCTGAAAACCCCTTTTAAATCATAGAAGATAGTAGATTTTATTCTCTACTTGACTCTTCTAATGGATTGCTTGTTCCGCTGCAGTTAAACTTGATATTTATTATATTTTATCAGTTTAACATTGTTGAAGGCTAACGATAAATTATTCTGCATTATCTTAGTCATAATATTTCTTACTGGGCTAGTTGAGCTCAACCTTTTGCTTTCATTGTTTTCTTCAAGAAATGAGAACGTAGCAGGGACTAGTCGGGGAACAGAGTGATGGTCCTAGATGGTGCATTAGTAGTCCTCACTATTCTATGAAATAGTGTGATAATAATTGTAACGAGGACTCCTTTTGAGTTTTTATACTCTCTAGTAGACAATATTTGTATTCAAACTCACAGGTTATGTTTTATCGTATTGTACACGACGGTTGTATAATTAAGTTGTATTTGAATTCAGTACCTTGTATCTGGCGAACCAAGATGGGTGATGTATACCAGTTTTGGGGTCGTCACAGTTGGTATCAAAGCTTAGGGATATGATCCCTGGCTAAGATGTGAGAATAGAACTAGGAGGGGAGAGACGGGGAATTCCTTCGCTAGTATGACCTACCAAAGTTTTTTTTTGGTATTTAATTGGTCGGTCAGAATATAGGGATAATATGTTACATGTCAATTAACCTTTTGTTTTGTGGCAGTATCTAAAAATGACATCCGAGAATGTTAAGAATAGCAATGGAGCACAGGCAACCGTTGATTCACCACATATCAATAATCAGGATAATGTGCATCAGGAAGGCGACAATCCTCATGCAAACAACAACACTGACCAAATGATGAATGATCGAATGTTCAGAGGCTTTATGCAATTCATGTAACATCAAAGCAGAAAGCGGCTCTCGGCCCAAAATATAGGTGGAAACACCGGAAACTCTCTTGACGATCACCGCTAAGCGATTCAAGGAGCTGGGACCACCGGAGTTTATTGGAGAGCCAAAACCACTTAAGGCGAAAGCATGGATAAAGCAGATCACCAAGATATTTGATGTCTTGGGATGCTCCGAGGAGCAAAAAGTTTCCTTTGTCGCCTTTATGTTGCGAGGAGAGGCAGACATGGTGGTGGAATCAGAAAGCGTACTCAACCCGCCGTCTTGAAGATGTCTTGGGAGAAGTTCCAAGAACTATTCAACGACAAGTACTTTCCCGAAAGTATTCATCACATAAAAGAGGTAGAGTTCATCAAGTTGGAGCAGAATAATATGACCGTGTCGCAAAGACGTGAAGCCAAGTTTGCCGAAGTTGTCCTATTTTAAGGCCCCACTTGGTGGATAATGAAGAGAGAATGACGCGGATGTTTTTAAGAGGTTTGAAGCCGGAGATACGTCAACATCTTATTTCTCATAAACTGTGTTTGTATTCAGATGTTATAAATAGGGCTCAGTTAGTGGAGCGCGATAACGAGTCAACGCAACCAAAAGAGAGCAGCCGGCAAAATGATAATACCAGTGGGAGCAGTCATCGAAGCGGTGACAACAATCGTGGAGGGAATCAACAAAATAAAATGGTAACCACTTGGTGGTAATCGTAGGCCAAAACAATAAGAATGGACATTTCAAGAAGAGGAGATTCAACAATGATGGAAAGACGTCAGCACCAGCACCCATTGTTAAGGAAGGAGAATGACCACCTATCATATGCTTCAAATGTGGAGGGAGGACACATCAGTCCAACCTACGCGATGCCGTCCAAAGCATGTTATAATTATGGAAGAGAAGGTCACTTAGCCCGATTTTGTCATTCACCGAAGACAAGTTCAGCTAGGATGGAGGCACCAAAGGCCGTCCCAGAAAAGTCAAAGCCGGTAGTGTAAGGGAGAGCGTTTGTTGTGACCTCGCAGAAAGCAAGGAACCCAAATGAGGTCATCACGGGTAAGCTTATCATAAACTCTAGCGAAGTCTATACTTTATTTGATACCGGTTCTACCAATTCTTTTATTTCTCCTACTTGTGCTCAACGATTAAATTTGACTTCGGAGAAATTAGACTTTGACTTATCTGTGGAAACTCTGTTGGGAGAAACCTTCATTACATCCACTGTTTATAAGTCTTGTTTGGTTCAAATTGGTACCCTCACATTACCTATCGATCTTATTTCTTTAAAAATACTTGTGTTTGACGTAATTATAGGGATTGATTGGTTAACTATTCATCATGCAAAAATTGATTGTTTTCGTAAGGTTGTTAGTTTTCATATTCCTAATCAACCTATTATGCGAATTCAAGAGACCAAACCATTAAAATCAATCACGGTCATTTCAAGCCATAAAGCTATTCGTTTATTAAAAAATGGATGTCAAGCTTTCTTAGCTCATGTCACAGATTTAAACAAAAATACGTCAGTTTTGAACGATATTTCTATTGTTAATAAATTTCCTGACGTATTCCTTGAAGAACTTCCTGGCCTACCCCCAGAGCGTGAAATTGAATTTTGTATCGACCTTGAACCTGGTACAATACCCATTTCCAAAGCCCCATATCGAATGGCTCCTATTGAACTTCAGGAGTTAAAGACCCAATTGCAGGAATTGTTAGACATTGGTTTCATTCGTCCTAATACGTCTCCTTGGGGTTCTCCTATTCTATTCGTGAAGAAGAAAGATGGGAGTATGCGACTTTGTATTGATTATCGGGAGTTGAATCATGTCACCATCAAAAATAGGTACCCATTGCCACGTATTGATGACTGTTTGACCGATTGCAAGGAGTCAAATTCTTTTCAAAGATTGATCTTCGTTCGGATATCACTAATTGAAGATTAGAACCGATGACATTCCAAAGACGTCTTTCGTAACTCCTCAGACACGCATTATGAATTCCTAGTCATGTCCTTTGGATTGACTAATGCTCTTGTCGCCTTCATGGATATGATGAACCAAGTATTCAAGGAATATTTGGATCACTTTGTGGTCGCCTTTATTGATGACATCCTTATTTATTCCAAAAGCCGTGAAGATCATGAGCAACACTTGAGGTCGACACTCCAAAAGCTTCGTGAATACAAGCTTTATGCCAAGTTGAAGAAATACGAGTTTCGGTTTGAGGAAGTAGCATTCCTTGGGCACGTAGTATCAAGTCATGGAATATCTGTTGACCCGGGAAAGATTAAAGCTATTCAAAGTCGGGAGCAACCTAAATCAAGGATCAAGCACGTAGCTTTCTCGGTTTGGTGGTTATTATCGAAGATTCGTGGAAGGATTTTTCGAATCGCTACTCCATTAACTCAAATTTGACTCGAAAAGATACAAAGTTCTATTGAGCAAAGAGAATGAGAAGAATTTTCAAGAACTCAAGAGGAGACTCATTTCAAAGACTGCTCGACAATACCATCCGGCTTGAGGGATTTGTCATCTACAGTGATGTTTCGGGCAAAGGGTTAAGATGTGTTCTCATGCAACATGGGAAAGTCATAGCCTATGCCTTAAGACAACTCAAAGAATATGAGAGGAATTATCTTACTCATGATCTAGAGTTAGCAGCTGTTGTCTTCGCACTTAAAATTTGGAGGCATTACTTGTATGGGGAGAAAGTGGAGATCTTTACGGATCATAAAATCCTCAAATATTTCTTCACTCAAAAGGAACTCAACATGCGACAACGACGTTGGCTTGAACTATTGAAAGATTATGATCATACCATCCAATACCATCCCGAAAAGCGAACGTGGTAGCCGACGATTAAGTAGAAGATCATACGCAAGTACGAGTGTGATATTGTCAACGTAAAGGCCCATTTTGTGTGACTTGCAAAGGATGGAGATAGAATTAAAGACTCCAGGGACCCATGTGATGATGGCGAATATACGAGTAGAACCAACTTTAATTGATAAAGTTAAAGCTGCTCAAGCTACGGACTGGAGTCGATGCGTATGAGGAAGAAAGTGCAAGAACGTGTTATGCCAGAAGCAAGAATCGATGAAGAAGGAGTACTTGAGTCAACTCCGCACTTTGTGTTCCTAACGACTCGATTTAAAGTATAAAATCATGATGGAGGCGCACAACACACCGCTTGCAATCCATCTCGGGAGTACCAAAATGTATCATGATCTTCGTCATACATTTTGGTGGAGCAATATGAAGAGAGAGATAATATTTGTTTATCTCAAGGTGTCTAACCTTATCAACAAGTTAAAAGCAGAGCATCAAGTACCAAAAGGTCCATCAGAACCACTTGAAATTCCATAATGGAAGTGGGAGCACATTACCATGGATTTCAAGCACGGTCTTCCTAAGGTTTCTCAAGGCATAGATGCGATTTGGGTCATTGTTGATAGATTGACCAAGTCTGCTCATTTCTTACCAATACGAGAAACTTATACACTTGAAAGTCTTGCTCGTATGTATATAAAAGAGATTGTAAGACTGCATGGTATGTCGGTATCCATAGTTTCTGATCGAGATCCAAGATTCACTTCACGATTTTCGGTTAGTTTACAAAAAGCTATGGGCACAGACTTACGATTTAGCTCGGCATATCATCCTCGCACGAACGAGACAAATGGAGAGGACTATTCAAACTCTTGAAGATCTATTAAGACTCTGTGTCCTTGACTTCAAGGGAAGTTGGGACAAGTTCTTACCATTGGTGGAGTTTTCCTACAACAACAGTTATCAATCAAGTATTGGCATGGCTCCATTTGAGGCGTTGTATAGAAGAAAGTGTCATTCTCCTAGTATGTTGGGATGAGGTAGGTGAAGCAACGTTGTTGGGACCAGAGTTGGTATGTATGACTACGAAAAAGATTCAAACAATCCGACAACATATAAAAACCTCACAAGATCGACAAAAGAGTTATGTTGATCTTCATCGAAAGGACATGGAATTCGATATAGGAGATCATGTGTTGTTACGTATTGCTCCATGGAAAGGAGTTACGAGATTTGGAAAGAGAGGGAAGCTCAATCCTCGATTCATCGACCCATTTTTAATCCTCGATCGAGTAGGAACTATGGCCTATAGACTCGCCTTACCGCCAAGTATGTCTCGTGTTCATAATATTTTTCACATATCTATGTTACGTAAATATGTGAAATACCCGAACCACATTATTGAGTTAGAACCAGACGAGATAGAGGAAGATTTAACGTATGAAGAGTTACCTGTTAAAATCTTGGATAAGAAGGATCATGTTCTACGCTCCAAGGTTATACCTCAACAAAAAAGTTTTATGGAGAAACCATGATGTGGAGGAAATGACTTGGGAGTTAGAATCTGAGATGAAGTCAAGGTATCCTCATCTCTTTGACATACCAGGTATGTACCCTAATTTCGAGGATGAAATTTCATAAGAAGGGGAGGTTGTAAGACCCCAACTTTTATGAATAAAGAATAATTTTCTCGAATTATATTTTTGAATATTATGGTGTTGATTTGATATAATGTTATAGTTCAGGTAATATTTACAAATTTTGCAAAGTAAGCAAGTGGTTATATAATGTTCGATTGGTCTGGGAATATTCATTTTTACGGGGAATATTAGATGACGGCAAGACAATCATTGGTGGACCCCACAACGGAAGTATTGTCGTAGTTAGAAATGACAAAATTATCTTTCTATAAAAATAACGGCGGAGGTGTTACCGTTAAAACTGTTGAACTACCCGGTAGTAAAAATACAGTAATACGCGTGGTTGCATAGTAGCACACGGTATTTATTATTGATGCTTACGTGAGAAGTCACTCAGTTATACTCAATTGTTGCTATAGTAGTTGTTGCATCATATCTCTCATATTATTGATTAAATTATTGCTACAATATCATCTACATAATATGATATTTTATTAAATCAATAATTAAGACGACAAAGTTATTCATATTATTATTTAGAATATTGACAATGTCTAGAAGTTCTGTCAAAGAGAGGTTTGGTCACCTAATTACGCACCAATAAGGAGAAATCCTTATCGAAAATCATCCCCTTTCCTGGGAACGACCTGGTTGTTAAATATTGTGAATTATAATATTAATGATGAATAAGTTCGTGTTGATTAAAGATGAATTTTATAGTTCCATTGTGTTGGACTTATTTGTGTTAGTATAATTGATGTCTGGAGGATATATTGTTCAATCGGGTATTCGGGACACTTTTCGTGTCGGAATACTATTCACGAGTTACTATTCATGAGTTACTATTCACAAGTTACTATTCACAAGTTACTATTCACGGGGTACTATTCACCCGTAAGATATATTTCTTTTCGGTCCAAATCATTTTTGGGTACAATATTATTCCATGAGGAGATGTGCTAATTTTTCAAACCGTTGGTTGAAGATATAATAAGTAAATCAATATGGATCATTTGGTGGAAAGTTATAATAGTAAATCAATATGGATCGCTGGTTTAAAGTTTTAATAGTAAATCAGTATGGACCGTTGCTTTAAGTTTTAATAGTAAACCAATATGGACCGTCCGTTTAAAAGTAAATCAATCTGGACCGTTCATGAATTAGTTACTATTCAGTCCATTTTCCTATAAATAGAATCTCATTCCTTCATTATTTCTTACGAATTCACTAAAACTCTAGAGAGAGAAACTATAGAGAGAAAGAAGAAAAGTATTTTGTTACATCACTTTGAAAAGTATTTTGTTACATCACTTTTCCAATATCCAGTTTCTTCTTAGGTAGAGAATATTATTTGTTGTACCCGTAAGGGGTATTATTTCTTTTGTATTCATGAAGAGAACTTCTGTTATTCCATTATTTATTATTTTGTTGGAATAACCTGTATGTGCGGGCTACCCTATACTTGGTGAAATTCTTCTGTTATTCCATTCTTTATTATTCTGGTGGAATATCCTATCTCATGCTTTTACGCCGGATTCGGTTCCAGCTTTTTATTATTCGTTGAAATATCTCGTATGCATGCGTTTTACCGGGCCCGGGTTCCATTCTTTATTATTACATTGAATATCCTATCTCATGCGTTTTACGCCGGACCTAGTTCCGTTATTTATTATTCTGTTGGAATAACCTGCATGTGCGGTCTATCGCATGCATGGTGATTTCTTTTGTTATTCCATTCTTTATTATACTCAGTTGGTTAAAACTTTAACTTCTATACTCCATGAAATTAGTGGAATATCTTTGATATTTGCGCTTCATCCAGTATCTTTTCATGGAAATATTCTTCTGAGCATTCTTCAATTTTACTCTACAAAGCAGTGTCATGTTGACAATTTGGACGTTATCAGTTCCTAGATAAATTAATTCTTGAACTTGTTTTATTGAATTCTTATATCATTATCATCATCCTCATGTTTATATTTTGTTGAAAGTCATATGTGGCCTGTAGTGCATAGATGGACTTGGTATGATTATGACCATGGATTATTCCGTGTAATCATGACCGTAATGTTACAAATGATGTGGTAAAAGTCCTCATTGGCCCGTAGTGCATTGATGGACAGTTATTGGCATGATCATGACCATTAATGAATACACGAATGTCCTTAGCTCGTAGTGCATGGATAATTTGTGGTCGTGATACTAAAAAATATCCTTGGCCGTAATGCAGGGGTGATTCGATGATGTGGATTATTTATTGTCGAGTCCCAAATGATAAAAGTGATGAAAAACCCTTTTAAAACATAGAAGATAGTAGATTTTATTCTCTACTTGACTCTTCTAATGGATTGCTTGTTCCGCTGCAATTAAACTTGATATGTATTATATTTTATCAGTTTAACATTGTTGAAGGCTAACGATAAATTATTCTGCATTATCTTAGCTCACCCTTTTGCTTTCATTGTTCTCTTCAGGAAATGAGAACGTAGCAGGGACTAGTCGGGGAACAGAGTGATGGTCCTAGATGGTGCATTTAGTAGTCCTCACTATTCCATGAAATAGTGTGATAATAATTGTAATGAGGACTCCTTTTGAGTTTTTATACTCTCTAGTAGACAATATTTGTATTCAAACTCACAGGTTATGTTTTGTCGTATTGTACACGACGGTTGTATAATTAAGTTGTATTTGAATTCAGTACCTTGTCTCTGGCGAACCAAGATGGGTGATGTATACCGGTTTTGGGGTCGTCACACCCTCCATCAGATGTCCCTTCCTCATCCACTAATGAGTATTCCAATCTTGATCTTGCTCTCTACACTATGCAAGATCAATACACAAGAGCCACTCCTCCAAACAATCAGTAACTCCTTGAGCTCATATCAGATCTTCCAACCAAAACAGAGTTGTCTGATGCATCCAAGAAGGTGACCAAGGACATACAAGAAGACCTTAAAGTTCACTCAGACCTTGTTCACTTAAGGCTGACTCATTTGATTGATGCTGCTAATACTCTCCCAAGCAACCTAAGTTCTGAACTTTCAAAGAAGCTTAGGGAGATTATAAAGAAGATGATTCAGAGTATCAATGAAAGAGATCAAATCCACTTTTAAGCTGCTAAGAAACACCGGGAAGCTATTTTTATCTTGCAGAATACTCAGGAATCCCAGAACAACCTTATAATGGAAAGTCCCATGAGTCTACGAACCACAATGAAAGAATTCCAAGGATTCTCCATGGGCCAATTGAAATAGACTGAAAATATCTTGGCCATTCTCCAAAAGAGGGAAGCTCAAATTGATTCTCTAATTCCAGAAAACCGTGAAGACCTTGCTCAATCCAAAATTCAGCTCAACGAACTTGTACAAGGCATGACTCGCCTATCTGAAGATATTTGAACTCTTGATGCTGACATAAAGGGGGAGAATAAAAGGAAAGGAGAGAAAGGCAAGGGCAGAGGCACATTCATCGCTCAATCGTCAAGGAGCCCTCCTGCAAGACAGGCTCACCATCAGACTTCACGACATGAACAACAAATTCTCATGGCTCAACCAATAAGAAGTCAATAGCCCAGCTCACAAGGTGCAACCACTACACACCTACACTTGCCTATTAGAGACCCTGCATTCATGAACAAACATGAGAATAATGAATCGCTAAGTCAAAGCGAGCTAGAAGATATAGCATGGAAAAACGAAGTCAACAGGAGAAGGAGAGCCCAAGAATATGCCAACCCTCCAAGGAACAAAAGGTAAAAGAAATAGAGATAAGTTGAACTCAATTCCTATTGATGTGACTAAGATTAATTGTAATATATGTCTTAACAAACATCAATAAATTCATGCTTATTCTCTAGAAATTTTAGTTGCTTACTGAAACACTAAGTCGTATTTACTTTCTAGCAACTGCATCTAGAAATTGATAATCATGACACAAATCTCATTGGTTATGTTAACATCAAATAAGGAGAGATTGTTGGGAGATTGCATATTTAAATTTGATGTTGAAAGTAAATATTCATGATTATACGTAAAGTACTTAAAGGAATATATGTACAAGGACTTAGTGGTAGATCAAAATTGTTAGGTTGTTCTAAGCTATTAATGTTTATCATTCTGTAAATGAATGTATAGATGAAAAGATCTAAGCTGTTAGGTTGATCTATATCTTGAGATACAAAATATAGGCTTCTGTTGGGTAAAATCTAGTTACGCACAACACGCAAGTATACGTGGTCAACAAGTAATAAAGTGAAAGTAGAGTATCATTCCCACGAGGAATTATTTAATAAAAATCACCATGTACTAACCCGTAACCAACTCAATCTTATTTAAACGAATGAATTTCAATTTATAAGTAAACTAATTCTAATTACCACTAGTTAAATTAAGATTACGGAGATTTAAGATCACAACTTCACTTATTGCTTCATTTAAGTTAACACATTTCTCATCAATTATTTTCTATCCTGAATTGTTAATCAAGAACACTAAAGCAGATAAAACCACCTCTCGATGCATAATACTCATACTCACTTAAATCCACAGATGATAGAATTAAGCAAGACACTCTAATTAACTAATCCACTATATCTCTATGAGAATTACAATTAAAAAGGATTTAAAGCACAAGTTCTCTATAAGATTACATATGGCATAAAAGCATATCTCTATCCTAAACACGAATCATGAATTCCATCTATGCAGAAATCACAAACACATGTTATCATGATCAGATCTAAATCAATACTTCATCTATCGAGTTCATATAGATTATCACGGTAATTGTTAGCTAGGCAATTAAGCAATTAAGTCCAAATCACAATAGACAATCCTCACGATAGAACATAATAATTGATAGCGAAACATATTAAAATAAACTACACAATAAGATCCATTGTAATCTCAAACAAAGAATTAGTCCATTATTATTGAATTAAAACTAAGAATCCACAATTGAATAAACAATAAAAGACAAAGATAGAAGAAGATAAAAAGATAGAATCTGTTGTCTGCAGATTTCAAGCTCCCTCCTTGCTCCTACTTTGAATCTTCAATAGTCTCCAAGTTGCTTCAATCTCCAAATCTCATAAGAACTAGTGTTTTCTCCTATTCTACTCTAATCTAATCTAATAGAATCCTCTCTCCCTCCAATCCTTGTGATTCTCCTCCTTTTATAAGTCTCTTTATATGTCTTTAAGTCTTCTTGAATGTCCTTGAGTGAATCGAATCGAACCAATCCTTCTTGGACTCAAATTTGGACAGAATTCGCCTTTTCTGCGCTTACCCCCGCCCAGGCGGGGGTTTATACACTAAATAGGCCCGCCCTGATGCAGGTCCCTACTATTTTGCTGCTGGTATGCCCGCCCCGGTGGGGGGTTTTGTGAAGGGAAAGCCCGGCCCGGCGGGGGTCCTTTTTCTACCCTGACGTCATTTGGGAAAACAGCCATAACCTTTGATCCGAGAGGAGTTACGAGGCCCGCAACCTATCAAATCAAAGATATCGACCAGTTATACAACTTTAATTCTTTAAGAATTGAGAAATAACGGACGGATGAAGGTCGAAATTGGTCTGGAAGTGACTGATATGCAAACGGCCACCCAAAATAGTGAAGTTCCACATTTGTTGGTACAAATGTCATAACTCTTGCATCCGAACTCCGATCGAAATGATTCAAGTTGTTCTGGAAAGATAAGAAGAAGCTCTAGAGTTCCAAGCCAAGAACATGAAATGAACATGAAAGCCCAAACGATGTCCAGATTGCTTTTCTTTGTGATTTCATACCAATTCTTTGCGATTTCAGCTCCCAAGCATATAATCTACAAAATGAACACAAAATGCCATTAAAAGTAACTAAAAAACATGAGATTAAGTAACTAATTCAAGTAACAGATACTGGATAAAAAGGTATAAAACCTACTTATCAGCTTCAACAGAATCGTAGTCTATCAAGGTGATCAAGAGATTGTAGAAGCCAAGGCAGAATCGTAAAGCATCAAGAATCGTAGTGTGTCTGATTTGGAGGGCCTCTCCAGAAAACGTAGAGTGGTCCAAACGTTTTTCGAGCCAACTCAGAGATCGTAGTGTGCTCTCGGAAGCGTAGAGTCTGCAAGTCAATCAAGTGAAGATCGTAGTGTGCCAGTCCTTAAGAGAAATCATAGTGTTCTCATATGCTAGAATCGAATCAAGTACCAAGGTGGAAAGACACCATGATCAGAATAGTAGAGCTTCATCTATTTGTGTCATAAGCATCGAGCCTTGTCTATTTGTTCAATGAATAAATCACAACAAATATGGAATGAGTTATAAATGTTGAAGTCCTCGGGAGCCTCAATGACACAACAGTCATCCTTAGTATATAACAAAGAAACGTATTAGAGAAGATAAGGAAAGGACTATGGGTTAGCAGAAAACACATTTTCAAGTGTTAGGTGATACATCAGTCTGCTGTGTCAGTGAGCCAGACTGTAAATCAGAAGTTGTGTAAAAAGTCTCCATCAAAGTTCAGAAATGTCAAATGCATTTAATGCTTCAACGGATGTCTTCAACAGATACATTTCAAAGGCATCATATATGCAAAAGATTAGCCGATGAAAGGAACAAGCAAGCACTAAACAAAAATGCTGAAGAACACTCAACGCTCAACTCTACGATCTGAAAGAGAATAGCTTGATCAGCTACTCAGTTCTTTTGAACATAAGCTTAACGACAACTGAGTAGCACAATACAAGAACTCAACTACTATTAAGTGAAGTAAGAAGTTCCAAGTTAGAAGGACTTAAAGAGTTCTAAGTGAACTGTGAAGTACCAAGTCTGCTGGACTTGAAGAGTTCAAAAGTGAACTAAGAAGTTCAAAGACTGCTGGTCTTAAAGGAATATGTGAGATTCAGAAAGTATAAGATATCCTTAGTGGATTTCCTACTCGAGGAGTAGAAGAGTGGACTAGGAGCTTTAAGTGCTCTGAACCACTTAAAAATACTATGTCTTTTATATTCTTGCTATAACTGATATATTTGTTATAACTTCTTAGCACTCATTAACTCGTTATATCTTAAAGGGGAAACTGACAACTCACAATTCCGCTGTGTTTAAGTCATTATCAAAACTAACAAGTATTTCGAAAAAGAATTTAAAATATATATTCAACCCCCCGTCTAGATAACTATTTTGCCTCTAGGAACTAACAGGGGTATTTATAGAGTTTCCTAAAAAATGGTCACGTGCCTGGTACATGTCTGGGTCTTGTGCTTGGCATGTGATTTTAGAAGAAATTCCAAAAATATCCTTAATTATTTAAGTCATGCCTAAATCATCCTGTCCTTCTAGCCACCAATCCAATCCCTCAATTAATTCCCAAAATGAGTCGCCTCCACTAGCCTTCTGCCTCGGGACACGTGGAGGCTTCTCCCGATTCATTTAATTCTTTAGATAACATGTCGACCCTAATTTGTATTTGGGCTCACATTTGCCCCCTGCACGTGAGTCACGCCTTCGGATTGACGACCGTGCAAAATATTTTATTTATTTGAATCCTACTTCAAATTTCTGAACAATCCGCTGAGCTTGATCGTGTAGGCCTCGAAAAATAAAAATCTCATGAGAGAGAAACCCTAAGGGAACTCTCCTAAGATATCTTGAAAATCATTTATCAGATTTGTTTCCAAATCTTGCTCAATAAAATTAAATTTGAAAACTTGTCAATCAAGGATTAGTTGTAATAGTTAATAATATATATTAATTATTCATAAATTTGAAAATGAAAATGTATGATAATGACATATATATTAGGACATATATGTATATATCAAGCAGTGCTTAACACGTTTTTTTAATTAATTTTTTTTAGCAATCTGAATCAGATAATAAGGAGTTTGGGAAAATAGGTTCAAACTTCTTGACCAATAATTAGAGTTCTAAAACAAACCTATTTCGCGAAGATTGATTCTTGTAGAATAATAACTTTTGTAGGATACTTTGTGTTTTATCACTATCTGTGTGTGTAAGACCCCAACTTTTATGAATAAAGAATAATTTTCTCGAATTATATTTTTTAATATTATGGTGTTGATTTGATATAATGTTATAGTTGTGAGTAATATTTACAAATTTTGCAAAGTAAGCAAGTGGTTATATAATATTCGATTGGTCGAGGAATATTCGTTTTTACAGGGAATATTCATACAATGGCACAATCATTGGTAGACCCCACAACGGAAGTTTTGTCATAGTTAGAAAATGACGAAATTATCTTTCTATAAAAATAACGGCGGAGGTGTTATCGTTAAAACTGTTGAACTATCCGGTAGTAAAAGTACAATAATACGCGTGGTTGCATAGTAGCACACAGTATTGATTATTGATTCTTACGTAAGAAGTCACTCAGTTATACTCAATTATTGCTATAGTAGTTGCTGCATCATATCTCTCATATTATTTATTAAATTATTGCTACAATATCATCTGCATAATATGATATATTATTAAATCAATAATTGAGACGACAAAGTTATTCATATTATTATTTGCAATATTGACAATGTCTAGAATTTCTGTCAAGGAGAGGTTTGGTCACCTAATTGCGCGCCAATAAGGAGAAATCATTATCGGAAATCCCCCTCTTTCCTGGGAACGACCTGATTGTTAAATATTGTGAATTATAATATTAATGATGAATAAGTTTGTGTTGATTAAAGATGAATTTTATAGTTCCATTGTGTTGGACTTTTTTGAGTTAGTATAATTGATGTCTGGAGGATATATTGTTCAATCGGGTATTCGGGACACTTTTCGTGTCAGAATACTATTCATGAGTTACTATTCATGAGTTACTATTCACGAATTACTATTCACGGGGTACTATTCATCCGTAAGATATATTTCTTTTCGGTCCAAATTATTTTTGGGTACAATATTATTCCATGAGGAGATGTCTTTAATTTTTGAATAGTTGGTTGAAGATATAATAGTAAATCAATATGAATTCTTTGGTGGAAAGTTATAATAGTAAATCAATATGGATCATTTGGTTTAAAGTTTTAATAGTAAATCGGTATGGACCGTTGCTTTAAGTTTTAATAGTAAACCAATATGGACCGTCTGGTTTAAAAGTAAATCAATCTGGACCGTTCATGAATTAGTTACTTATTCATCCATTTTCCTATAAATAGAAGCTCATTCCTTCATTATTTCTTACGAATTCATTGAAACTCTAGAGAAACTATAAAGAGAAAGAAGAAAAGTATTTTGTTACTTCACTTTTCTAATATCCGATTTCTTCTAAGGTAGGGAATATTATTTGTTGTACCCGTAAAGGGTATTATTTCTTTTGTATTCATGAAGAGAACTTCATTATTCCATTATTTATTATTACGTTGGAATAACTTTGATATCTGTGAAGCTACCCTATACTTGGTGAAATTCTTACATTATTCCATTCTTTATTATTCTATTGGAATATATCACATGCATGCGTTTTCTCATGGGACACAGTTCGATTTTATTATTACATTGGAATATCACATGCATGTGTGTTTTACTGGGACTGGTTCCATTCTTTATTATTCTCGTTAGAATATATCACATACATGCGTTTTACGTGGGACCTAGTTCATTATTTATTATTACATTGGAATAACTTTGCTGTGCGGTCAATCGCATGCATGGTGATTTCTTTTATTATTCCATTCTTTATTATACTCAGTTGGTTAAAACTTTGACTTCTATACTCCATGAAATTAGTGGAATATCCTTGATATTTGCGCTTCATCTAGTATCTTTTCATGGAAATATTCTTCTGAGCATTCTTCAATTTTACTCTACAAAGCAGTGTCATGTTGACAATTTGGACGTTATCAGTTCCTAGATAAATTAATTCTTGAACTTGTTTTATTGAATTCTTATATCATTGTCATCATCCTCATGTTTATATTTTGTTGAAAGTCATCTGTGGCTTGTAGTGCATAGATGGACTTGGTATGATTATGACCGAGGATTATTGATTGTAATCATGGACCGTAATGTTACAAATGATGTGGTTAAAGTCCTCATTGGCCTGTAGTGCATTGATGGACAGTTGTTGTCATGATCATGACCATTAATGAATACACGAATGTCCTTAGCCCGTAGTGCATGGATAATTTGTGATCGTGATACTAAAAAATATCCTTGGCCGTAGTGCATGAGTGATTCGATGATGTGAATTATTTATTAAGTTGAGTCCCAACAATAAAAGTGATGAAAAACCCTTTTAAATCATAGAAGATAGTAGATGTTATTCTCTACTTGACTCTTCTAATGGATTGCTTGTTCCGCTGCAGTTAAACTTGATATTTATTATATTTTATCAGTTTAACATTGTTGAAGGCTAACGATAAATTATTTTGCATTATCTTAGTCATAATATTTCTTACTGGGCTAGTTGAGCTCACCATTTTTCTTTCATTGTTCTCTTGAGAAATGAGAGCGTAGCGAGGATTAGTCGAGAGCAGTGATGGTCCTAGATGGTGCATTAGTAGTCCTCACTATTCTGTGAAATAGTGTGATAATAATTGTAATGAGGACTCCTTTTGAGTTTTTATACTCTCTAGTAGACAATATTTGTATTCAAACTCACAGGTTATGTTTTGTCGTATTGTACACGACGGTTGTATAATTAAGTTGTATTTGAATTCAGTACCTTATATCTGGCGAACCAAGATAGGTGATGTATACCCGTTTTGGGGTCGTCACAGTGTATATATAGAAAGGAAAGGCTAAGTTTCTTCGTTGTGACTGATAAAGAAATACAATATCAGTAGTATTGTATTGGAGAGAAGCCTCAAGAAACTAATTTAGAGAGAAAAATTCGTGCGATCAAAGAGATTAATTTTCAAGTTCAGGTAATAGCGACTTGAATTTCTCGGTTCTCTTTGTGACTTTGGTAATAACAATTTAGTATTATAATACTGTCGACGTCGAAATTTTTAGTTGTCCATTTACGTTACTTGTTCTTTGGTGTTCTCATTTTAGTTGAGATTTGTTTTAAAAAAATAAGTGAAAAAGGTTCAACATGTATAATGTCGACGATGGATTGTTAAGAGTTGCCAGTTGGTTTTTTAAATGGTTGTACCAACACAACCGAGAAAAGGTTTGCACATTGACCCAGTGATGTGACACTGCTAAACGAAAGTCGGTGCAACTGAGATTCATTAGGGTCGGGGACTTGATTATGCGGAGGGAAGGTGTTAGGCACCCCTCGACATCCGTGTTACCACGGTGACCGCCTCTTTTCAAGAAACTGTTATCTAAATGTGTGTGTGTGTGTGGGTCAATGTGCTGTTATTTAGAAGTAGTGCGAGGCCTCGTTCGCACCTATATACATAGGGTTTGAATTTATGTAAAAATTCAGTTTTTAGCAAGATATGGCAATGATGTTTTGTAAAAGAGGTTTTTCAAACCCTGATGCTCAATAGTAATTGAGACCTTTTACACTACCATTTTATTAAGTGTTCGGCTTGATTGATTTTATTTCCGCTCGTTGGTAGAACACAACCAATATGATATTGAGCTTGAGCATCCAGGGCTAGTTTCTTTAATTTTATTTTAAATATGCTTATTTCTAAGGTGACAGGGTGAGTGGGGCCTGATGGTTTCCCGAACTTCTTCTTTAATAAGGGGGTAGTTGGAGAGGAAATATCGATGGCAATCAAGGATTTTTTTTGGAAGGGGTGCGAAAGAGTTCAATGTACAAAATAATGTCGACTTCCTCGTGGGTATGAGAACCATCTGAGGAAATTCAGACACCGCAGAATAATTTACAAGCTGTTTACAGCTGAAAAAGGTCCATCACGAGAACCGAATCATGATCCAGTAGACTGAATCTGTGATCACATGATTCCTAGGCTCACATGATACCGCAATTTGTATGAAAGCGATGGCGGTATATATATAAAAAGCAGTAACTATATATATACAAATATGATCACCAACCACGAAGCACCTCCATGGGGATCGAAATGTAAATAAAGTCGTAAAAGCTATCAACGCCATACGGAGGAAACTCGGTAAGGATGAAACGTAAAAAAAGGCGTATTAAAGCGATCAATTGCCATAAAGTGAACTCTAAAGCGTGACTGAAATGTAAAGAAAGTTGTAAAGCGATCAACCACCACGTAAGTAAACTCCGTGTGGGACAAAAATGTATATATATATATATATAAGCGATAAAACGCATAGGATGTAAAATCCGGGCTCATCGAGCGAGTTGGACAACAGTTATATATATATATATATATATATATATATATATATATATATATATATATATAATGCAGGATATAAAATCTGGACTATAAAATGAGAGTTCACACGATTATATATATAATATATATATATATATATATATATATATATATATATATTAAAGCAATAAATGCCTGCATCAAAAATCAAAGCTCATCGAACAAAGTTTGACACACGTTAATATATATAAGTATATATATATATATATATATGTATATACAAACTGAAAATAAAACCACGGACTAATGTTCGGGCAAACACACGCAACACGACTCTCAACGTGAAGAAGGGTGTGTGCAAAGATGAAGAGAAAGGCTTTAAAGTGTGTGAGAAGGCTTACGGTGGCCTGCCAAAGAAGACTTCTATATCTTTAAAGTGGATGAAACTCGGCTCCCACCGGTACAAAAGTAGCTATATGTGAGCTCACAAGTGTTTAAAATGGGAAAGCACTCAGTATATTGCAAGTACGAAGCAAATTTGACAAGGCTTCCTCGCTCTTCTTTTTTTTCTTAAAATGGCCACTCCAAGCCCTCTATTTATAGAGGGGGGAGCCAAAGGTGTACCTACGGCCAGCCGCAGGTGTACCTGAGGCTACCCGGGTTGCCCCGGGTTGTCCCGGGTTTCTCGGGTCGCATCGTCTCGCAGTACATGCACGTAAGCACTGCAATGTCAGCTCAAACTTTCAGAATTGCAATCCGGGCATCCGACTGAGCTATGTAGGACCTATTTCGGACCACCGTTATCGAGAGTTGTACAATGGCATTGGATTAGAGGTTGTACGAAGTCATGAAGATGGGACGGTGCCCTCCGGTCTTCAAGCTTCAAGTTCTATCCGTTACCCTGCACAATAGTCACTCGGGATTGGTTTTACTTGATTCTTGTGGGACATCGTTGTGTAGAAAGGTGTATATGAAATGTTAAGACGGCGTGATGTGGCTTCAGAGTAGTGAGATGATGCCTTTTCCCCTCACCGGAGTTATCGCCGATTTGGGCTGATAAAGCAGACGTTGCTTAGGGTTATTACTGAGATTGGACTGATGCAAATGTTGGAGGTCCTCAATATCATCTCTGAGGTGTGCCTGTCCTCCCGGTGTTATCTCCGGGTTGGTACTGGGTGTCTCATTGTGAGCGTCGAGATTGAAGCTGGTTGCATTTGAAACAAACATTTCTGGGGTTATCGCCAGAACTGCATTCCTTGGGGTGATCACCAAGGTTGGTAGCTATTCCATGATTGGGGCCCGAGACCTGGATACCTCGGGGTTATCTTGAGATTAATCGGTCTTCTCGGTGTGTGTTTGGTATTGGATTTGCACGCCTCTTGGGGTTATCTCAGAGGTTGGAATTATTACTCCGTGTGTGTTAGGGGTTGATGTTGAACTCCGGTAGTATCCAGGAATGGATGAAAGCTTGTCTTTCCGGGTTCTTCTTGAAAGACGAATCATCATCTATAATATTAGTGATAGGTGTGTGAAGAAAATTTTGAGTGTCTCTGAGATGCCCTCTTTATCATACTCATGCAATGCAATGCATGGGTAGGATAAAGAATCCTAGACACTTGAAATGTCATAAGACAAATATGATACTATATGTAGCAACATGATGTAAATGTATAATGCATGTGTGCGAGGTTGTTGCCCACCATGCTGGGGATGATTGCTGGATCCTTGTAATGTTTACCGAGGATTGGCAACTATGACCTGATCGGATGTGTGATCCGAATCTGTTAGGATGTTGATGTTGGAGTTATCACCAAAGTCCTGAATCCTTGATACAGACTTAATTCCGAAGAGGTACCTCTTATGTGTAAGAGATCTGTGGGGATAAAGCTTTGTTTGTTTTAGGATGTGTATAACATACTCCATCATCAATCCTATTTGATGATGTTGACCTTTCCTGATTTGTATCGCCAGGATATGTCAAGATTCTATTGGATTTACTGCCAACAGCAGATGCTGTTAGGATTGCCTGCCCTTCGTTGATGTGTACTTCGAAGATGTGTGAATCAACGGATGAACACCCTGTGGGGTAGATTGTCAAGGCTGTTTGACCTTCACTGACGTGTGAATCAATGGCTGATACTCTGTGGGTAGATTATCAAGATTGCTTGACCTTCGCTGATGTGTGTGTCAACGGAACATTACGTTGTGACCCTCGTCAGGGATCCACTGAGGAATATGAATACCAACGTACGCAATCATTGAATAACTTTCGATGCCTCGATGGGTTTACTTGCCATCGGCTGAAATAACATCAAGGCTGCTTGACCTTCACTGAAACGTACATCAATGGATGACAATGCGTGGTGACCCCCACCGGGGAAGGCGTTTGTACCCTTGCTAATGTGTATAGCAGCGACTGATCATCGGATGGCTTCCGATGCTCTGTTGGATTTACATCCAACTGTTATAATGATGTCAAGGGTGTTTGACCTTCGTTGATGTGTGTGTCAACGGATGAACACGTTATAACCCCCCAGGGGGTTCCACATTATAACTTCGGGGATCCGTTGTTCGTCGGGGATCACGTTGATCTTTAGGGTAATGACCCGGAGTTGGCGGCATTGGACCTGTTCAAGGTATTAGAATGTGATTGGTAACAACCGAGATCATTGGCATAGTATACCGTGTGTTCAAAGCGACTACCAATGAGTGATGTCACTGGACTCAAAGTTCTATCTCGAGAAGACCGAGATTTGCGGCTATTTTCGCGATTCAATCGCGTAACGTTTTTATTCCCGATTTGACCTTTTTAGTCAGTGAGAACTCCTTTCCCACATAGGGGTGCCGCAGGTACATCTGCTTCAGCCGCAGATGGACCTGCGGCCAACCGTGGATACTAATATCCTGCAGGTTAATCTCACAAGTCACTTTCAACTTGTGTTGCGAAGAAAAATCTGAGAGCTCTCCTTCAGATCTGCTGAGTTCGGACGATTTTCTGCAAATTCTGCCACCGTACAAGTGTTCTGCACTATCCTGGTAATGTATGCATGTATTTTTTTCCAATTTTTATCTGTTGGAAAATGAATTATCACATGAAATGCATCTAAACACATAGTAGTGATTATGTATGCTCAAATGACTTGATAAAAAATATTCAACATAGTAAATGTTAGTATTAAACCATGTTGAACATAGTGATGTGAAAAAATTTGACTTTTGAGACAGTCAAATTGGCACATTTTTATGCTATTTCTTATCCTATTTGAGGACAAATGAGCAAAAGGTAAAAAGGCAGAGTACTCCTAATATTGAGATTAACCTTATGTATTGATGATTTTGATTTTTAATGCATATATTATGTATATGACTTTGGGCAGGTGTGCTACTGAATGGCCACCTAGGCATGCCTATATGCATGTATCCGATTTATAAAGGGGACTATGGAAAAATTTTCCAAAATGTAGGCATTTAATTAGTCATGCATTTTTAACTCTACTGTAGATGTATGTTTAAATAATGCATGCATGTATGTAGTCATCAAATGCATTTTGAAAAGCTCCAAGTCAAGAAATACCACACCCTTTCTGAGGTGATTTGGAGATTTGTTGTTCAGATATTATGGATCTGGATCAGCTGAGTAGTTCCCGTAGGACCACTTCTGGTGTACGGAGGAGGGCTTCTGAAGTGCCTCGACCCCGTTCTGTTAGACAACCTCGTCGGTTAGTGGAGGCAGTGATACATCAAGTCCGGGCTGAGGTGCCGGACATTGAGGACGAGGATGAGGATATTCCGATTGAGGACCCCGCTCCTGCTGCACACGTTCCCCGTAAGGAGCTCCCATGCATTCAGGTGGCAAACCCAGAACTTCTGGGTGACTTGAGCAGACATCCCTCGATGTACTTGCATGCTAACGAGGTATGACGTTAGATCTTGATCTTCTTTCTTTCCTATTGATGAGAAGTAAAGGATTCTGATGTTGATATACATTTCATGCAGGTTCCCGGCTTTACACAGTCTCGAGAGAATTGGTTTAGTATACACTCCATGTATCAAGCTCTTCATCTCGATTATAGAGCGGTAGTGCATGATTGGGGATTCGGGGCATTCTTCTCCATTATTCCCCGTCGTTGTCCTTGGGGTTATCTCTGGGCACTATCTGAGCGATGGTTTCATCAGACTCAGTCACTCCATTTGTTAGACTATGAGGTGATGATGACGCCGATGGATTGGCGGTTTATCATAGGTATGGAGTTTGAAGGGGCACCAGTACCTTGCATAGCGAATATTACCCCTACTGCCGTCAAATCCTTGTTAGGAGTTTCGGCTGAGGCGCTCAAGGGCAGGACTGTCCGTGCAGGTCCTTTGAGTGTAGATGCTATGAGCGGGCTTTTGAGTGAGCCCATGCCTGATGATGTCAGAGTCAGGGATCGCATTCTTCGGCGATTATTCCTGATGATCATTAGAGGCTTCTTCATAGCAGATAACTCTTCTACGGTGTCATTCACTTTGGTCAGCGCCACGCGTCATGTGGACCGTAGTGGAGAGTACGATTAGGGTTCATATACCTTTGCTTATTTCCTCCAGGGTATGCGTATGCGCTCACAGGGTTTGACTGAGGCGTGGCTAGGATTCTACCCATTTCTGCTGGTTAGTATTTCTCTTGTCATTTCCCCTTTATAGGTTAAGAGTGTTTACTGACTGCAGATGTTTTGCCATTGTGTTGGCAGTTTTGGGCCTACGAGAGGCTCCCATGCTTGCATCCTGTGAGTGTGTTAAGTTTAGATACCTATCCACGAGGACGACGATGGCATCATTCCATATTGGCGGAGGTCCCTATAGCTGAGGGTTTCACTCACTACCGCATGCAGCTAGAGTTGTTGATAGTTGAGATTATCATATGGATTCCCTACTTTTGGGAATATTTGGCCATCGGATTTGAGGGTGGGTACCCGACTGGCGTCGAGTACGTGATCTCTACCCGGAGAGTTTCTCTCATTACAGATGGAGGATGGGAGCTCTATTTAGGAGAACGTGCTATTAGGAGCACCACAGGGGAGATTCGCATGCCGATCTTGCCTCATGTCGAGCGTCGTTGGCTTTGTATCGCGAGTCACCCATCACTGATATCCCATTGTTGGGGGTTGACGGCTTTGCATTATCAGAGGGTCCTTGCACTTAGGAGATATTCCAGCATTGGTGGTTCCTTCGTACTATTGGAGCTCAGTCCCGCGCCACTCATTTCATGGGGGATATGGTTCCAGGATCCGTGATGATGACGGATTAGGTAGCTTGTGTCCGAGATCTGAATCATGTGACACAAATTGATAGTTTAACCCGGTGACTAGACCAGACACATTTCTTTATTCGACATTTGGGCAGAGATCCGACATAGGCAGATTCGTTTGATCCTTCCAGCTCAGGCGCTGGCCCCTCAGACGACCCATTCGGTTTTGCCGGCGCAGATCCTCCTCTATATAGGTCTGACATCCCTGTTGATAGAGATCTAGTGACTAAGGAGGAGTTACATCAGGTGGATAGGATTGATGATGTAGACATTGACACCATTGTCTTCTTCTGATATGTATTCTTATTATATCTTTTGATAGGCCTCTGTTAGCTATTGGGTGGTTGTGCCCCATTCTCGCTATATCTTTTGATAGGTATTTGTTAGTAGTAGGGCGTCTGTGCCCCATTTCCCTGTATTTGTATCTTTACAGAGATGATGTATTAGATGTTGATATACTTAGGAGTGGATGCACAGTTTTTCATTCCCTATATCATATTGCCATCTATTATCTGCAGTGCATGTATCATGTTATGCATATGTATGTATGTATGTCGAGATATTCAACATTAACCCCTAGATGGTCTTTATGACACGACCCGTCTGAGATGTCTTCTTGACGAGTTAGTCGTATTGATCATACCCCACCATCATTGGTGGCATCCGGTATGTGATCGTCTTTATAATAGCATGTCACCATCGAGACAGGGTGTAATAGTAGATCATTTGTTGCGACATACTATGACCCTGTTGATGTTTGAGTTCCCACAGGATTCGTGGATGGCATCTTTGGAGCCTTTGGGTATCGGAGGCGAGTTTTTCGATTTAGGACCTAGGAGTTGACTCCCACTCTGGAGGAGTATACACGGTTAACAATGCTGCCACTAGACAGACCTTGCGTACATATTGCTTTGGGGGACATGAGTCGACGGTTCATGACCCTCATTGGATTGAGGCGTAGGGTGGTACAGGATGAGCTTACATCTGGCCACGTTATATCCCAGCATTTTCTATTTGACAGATTTGGCTCTGAGGATAGTTATACACGACATTCCGGGGATTTCACCGCACCAGAGGATCATTGGCGTCTAGCCAGGGTGGATGTACTGCTACTGTGCATACTTTCGTATGTCTATATGCCACGGTATATGGATGAGATAGACATTGGAGTCATCATGGCAGTGAGAGCTCTCAGGGAGGGTCGTACCATTATACCGATGATTATAGCAGAGACTCTGAGGTCGACTACATATTGTTGTACTTATCCGACATGAGTGTTCACAAGCAGATCGGTCATGCTGTACGTGTGGTTTATGTCACACTTGAGACCGATCGGCACCTTTAGACGGTATGGGTATTGTTTCACCCATGATATAGCCATGTCATACTCCTTTCAGCCATCGGAGTGTACAGACGTTATGTCTTGGTCTATGTTTTTGGCGAATATCAGTGATCTATTTAGCATATTGCCATGTTCGGGGCTGAGCTCACCTTACAGCTTTATTACTCATGCTCCGGGCATGGATTATCTCCCTTTGGCTGATTTGAGATGTATGACTACTAATCACCCGATGGTCGTGATGTCGCAGTTTGACCAGTTTCAGGATTTTCATCCTTTTGAGGGGGCGCTAGGTCAGCATTTAGCTTCTCACTATATTTCAGCAGAGGACCGATCCCGTGTGTATGCATGTTGGAATCAGTGTGAGATAGCTACTTTTTCTGTTAGTCATCCAGGTTGTTCGTCAGAGTATTCTGCATGGATGGAGACAGAGATTTTATCGGCTGCGGCAGTATCCACAGTACCGGATAGTGAGTCAGATGATGGAGAGCCCATGTAGGACATTGATTCCCACATCGAGGAGGAGATAGTTGCTGGGTTGTCAGCATTTCCTTTAGATTCTCCCAGTACTAATACTGTTGTGATTCAACATTCAACACAGTACTTTGAGTAGTCTTCATCTGATGACCTTCGAGAGAGACCAGGCTAGAGCCTTGATGTTGACTACCCTTGATGGGAGAGACGTAACTTTGTTAGAGAGAGACGAGGCATTAGCTCACATAGATGTCATTGAGCAGGATGAGGCCAGATCAGCCAGAGATGCAGTGATAGTTGAGCGGGATAGTGCCATATCTGCCCGGGATATAGCCATCATAGATAGTACTGTAGTGAGGTCCCTTACCACTGGCATGATCGCGTAGAGATGAGCGCTTACATTAATGAGCATATGATCACCATGCAGATGGTTGCAGATCTGTTGGGTCGTGTGGATACTCTCGTAGAGGAGACCACAACTTCGCCTCCTTCTTCTAAGAGGCGCCATGTTGGGCTTGTTAGCTCGCATATACCCTGACTTGTAGATGATCTTGTATTTTCCTGCACAGACTAGCTTAGCCATTTTGTCATGTACAGTTAACATTGTGTATATCAAACATCATTATATATATTGCAGGGAAATATATTTTTGATCACTTCCCTTTTAGATATGCTTTGCTACTTACTTGATATTTTTCCTGCTGCTTCAGGGCTTGCGATCTTGATGTGCTCTGAATTCCTCCTGGATGGATGGACATTGAGTTGTCTCTGGACATTTCAGAATGGATCATTGATCTGTGTGTATCCCTACCATCTTTGGTGTCTTGGGACTAGTTTCTGTATGGGAATGTGGAGAGGAGTGTGGCTTTCCTCTCTGAGATTGACCGCACCACAGATGGTTGCCAGTACCCCTATTTAGGAGGAGCCTAGTTAATTCCATCTCTTATGGATTGGTGTTGCTCTTCAAGGTATGCCATGGCTTAGATGGTCGCTGAATCTCCTATTTGGGAGGAGTTCAGGTAATTCCATCCCTTTGGTCTGAAGCTAAATGAAATGTAGTGGATTGACATTTGATCCCAATACCAGTTGACAAGTTTTTGTGTTCTGGTAGGGGGTGAGACCGCACCATGAATGGCTGCCTATGTACTCCTATTGAAGAGGAGATCAGGTCTGCGTAGTTCAAACCTAGCGCAAGAGGTTCAACGTTGTATGTGGCAGAAAAGGGTGTAGGAAAGTTTTTGTTGTTTTTGTTTTTATAAGGAGAAAAGGGTAGAAATGTTTTTGTTATTTTTGTTTTATTGCGACCTGGCCATGTGAAATGGTTGTCTACGTACTCCTATTGAAAACGAGATCAGGTTGACATAGTTCGCCCCTCATGGCGAGTGGAAAAGCGTGATCCCATGTGCTGGTCAGACTGTGGGGAGGAGAAAGTTTAATCCTAGGTTGAGGATAAATTGCGGGTGAAAAGTTTGATCCCATGTATGGGTAGCCAAACTGCAAATGCGAGAGGTTCAATCCGTAGTGGGATGACCTAAGTTGTATGAGCGCAGAGAAGCTAGGCTGCTGGCTTGAAAGGTATGTTTCCCTGAGGGGCAAAGCATGGAAAAGAGTTGTATGTGGTAAAAGGGTTAAAGAAACCGGAATGGTGGTGATCGATGATCCAATACCGGGATGTTTGCTTGATGGTAACCCGGAGATATAGTACCGTTTCAACGCGTCCAGGAGTTGATGAGTTATGGAAATTCATCGCCGTCCATTTCTTGCAATCTGAGGCGCCTCCTGTCGATACTTCCTTGACAACAAATGGGTCTTCCGAGTTAGGAGCGAATTTTCCCTTAGATTGATCTTGGTTGTCAATGATCTTCTTCAAAACCAAGTCATGTTATTTAAACTATCGTAGCCGAACTTTTCGTTATAGGATCGGCGATCCTTTGTTGATATAATGACCATGGAAGATAGCCATGGTTCGCTTTAAATCTATTAGAGATAATTGGTGATACCTGTCTTGTACCCATTGATCTTCATCTAGCTAAGCATCTATCAACACTACGAGAGATTCCATTTTTCAACTTCTATGGGGAACCTCGCTTCCATCCCATAGGTTAATGTGTGGGGTTGCCCGGTGGAAATGCGCATTGAGGTTCACAGGCTATGAGTAAGAAGCGATAAGTCGGGCCAATCTTTGTGGTTAGCGGACATCTTTTGCATAATCTTCTTGATGTTTTTTGTTAGCGCTTCAATAGCACCATTCATCTTGGACGATAGATGTGAGTTAAGATATTTGATGTGGAATTTCTTGCATAACTCCTCCATCATCTTGTTGTTGAGGTTCTTAGCATTATCGATCTGATCACCTCGGTTGTCCATATCGACAAATGACATTGTTTCTGATGAAAGCAATGATGACTTCTTTGGTAACCCTGGGGAAGGAGGCTGCTTCTACCCACTTGGTGAAGTAGTCGATCATGGTAAAAATAAATCGATGTCCATTACTGGCTTTAGGCTCAATGGGCCCACTAACGTCCATTCTCCACATTGAGAAGGGCCAAAGTGAACTTATATTGTTGAGTTCCCGTGGAGGGGCGTGGATAGCATTCCCATGAATTTGGCACTGATAACATCTCCTGACGTGGTCATTGCAGTCAGCTTTGAGAAAGAGCCAATAATGTCCTATCCTGAGGATCTTCTTGACAAGAAGAGGGCCACTCATGTGTGGGCCATAGACTCCACCATGGATTTCATCCATGGGCCTTTGAGCTTGGTCTTTTTCTAAACATCTGAGGAGACCTTGTCCTGCATCTCTTTTGTAGAGTGCATCTCCGCTCAGGTAGAATTTCATAGCAAGTCGATGGATCCGCCTTTTCTCAGTCGGGCTCGCCTCAGCGGGTGTAGATCCATCTCGTAGGTATTCCTTGATATGCTGATACCAAGGATATTGGATGGGAGGTAGCTCATCCGATACTTCTCCAACGTAATTCTCATAGGTTGGTGCCTTATACAGGGTAATTGTGATGCTTGGCAAATGTCCCTTGTCAGATATGTGTATCAAGGAGGCCAAAGTTGCTAGTGCGTCCGCAAAGTCATTCCTATTACGAGGAACATGTAAAAAGGAGATTTCTTCGAACTCCAAAGACATCTTCAAAACTTGCCGATGGTAAGGCAGTAAATGTAGCTCTTTGGTTTGATAGACTCCCGTGGATTGTCTGACCACTAACTCCGAATCTCCAAAGGCAGTTAACCGCCTAACGCCCATTGAACGGGCAAGTTTTAGCCCTATGAGGCGACCTTCATCATACTCATTTGTGTTGTTGGTGCTAATAAGCGCAATTTAATGGCGACGACGATATCTGCTCCCCGTATCGGATACTAGAAGCTGCTCCGGCTCAGAGACCTTCCATATTAATAGCTCCATCGAAATACATCTTCCATGCTTGGCATGTATCGTACTGATGGTGTTGCTGAACTGTCATTACCCCTTCATCGGGGAAATATGTTTCCAAGGGTTTGAAATCCCCTGAAGGTGCAGTGACGGTTGATCCGCAATTCCTTGACCTTTGATGGACTTTTGAGTCACATATCGATGTCAAATTGTTGTAGGATCAAGCGCCATCCGGACGACCGACAATTTAACATGGGTTTATTGAACACGTACTTGAGAGGATCCACGTGGGATATGAGATGGGTTATGTGACCATGGAGGTAATGTTGTAACCTCATGGATGCCCATACAAAAGCACAACAAGTCTTCTCAATCAAAGTGTACTTGTGTTCACTGCTGCTGAATCTTTTGCTAAGGTAATAGATAGCTCATTCTTGGCCTCTATCGTCTTTCTCTCCCAGCATGCAGCCCATGGCATTGTCACTTATGGACAGGTACATAAACAGGGGAACATCATCCATGGGTGGTACTAAAATGGGAGCTTTGACTAGCTGTTCTTTAATTGTGAGGAAGGCATTTTGGCATTCATCATTCCATTTCATGGAGGAGTTTTTCCTTAATAGCTTGAAGATTGGCTCACGCGAGTTCTTTGTGAGTTAAGAGATAAACTCGCTAATGAAGTTGATTCTTCCCAAAAAAATCCGTATTTCCTTCTGCATCGAGGAATGGGCATTTCGTAATGGTCACGGATTTTGGTAGGATCCACTCAATCCCATTGTGGCTGACTAGAAATCCTAGCAACTTGCCTGATTTAACGCCAAAGGCGCACTTGGCTGGATTCAACTTCAAGTTGTACTTACGCAACCTGTTAAATAACTTCTTGAGATGGTCTAAGTGGTCATCCTCCTTTCGGGACTTGACAATGATGTCATCCACGTAGATCTCTATCTCTTTGTGCATTAAGTCGTGGAAGAGAGCCATCATAGCTCGCTGATAGGTGGCTCCGGCATTGATGAGGCCGAATGACAACCGTCTATAGCAAAAGGTTCCCCAAGGCGTGATGAAAGTAGTTTTTTCACGATCTTCCTCAGCAACCATGACCTGATGGTACCCCGCAAAGCAATCAGCAAAGGAGTACATGCAGTATTGACCAGTATTGTCAATGAGAATGTGGATAAATGGCACGGGAAAGCTATCTTTTAAGCAAGCTTTGTTCAAGTCCTGGTAATCCACACAAACTCGCATCTTCCCTCTGGATTTAGGCACGGGAACAATGTTGGATATCCACTGAGGATATGTGGACACCATGATGATGCCAGCTTGAAACTGTTTCATAATTTCTTCTTTCACTTTTAAACTCCACTTAGGTTTCAATTGTTTGAGCTTTTTCTTGACAGGCTTAAATCCCTCTTTAATGGGAAGGCGATGAAGGACAATGTCAGTGGACAAACCCACCATGTCTTTATGAGACCATGCAAACACATCCTGGAATTGGGTTAATAGCGTAACCATGTCATTCTTTTGGTTTGGGGTAAGGTCTGAACCAATCTGGATTAACATAGGGCTTTCTAAGGTTCTAAGATTGAAGGAAGTGGTTTGATCAAGGTTGGGTTTAGGTTTGTCTTTGACCCATTCTTGAATTTCTTGAGGCACCTCAATGCCATCTTGTATCTCCATCAAGGCTGAATTCATCTTTACATCAAAGGTACAATCCTTGTGGAGAAGAGGCAAGTGTCGCAAATACATGCACATCTAAATTGTGGTCTGAAACAAAATATGCTTTCACTTAGTATATATGAAACGTTTTGATCATATACGGTGTTAGCATATCTTGACAAAATAAAGCGCTAATATTGTACGTAAAAAAAAATAGCATGATTATGATATCTACTGGCGAGAAAAAGTTTACGCGTTTTTACCCTTGTCGACCAATGCAAGGAGTGCTGCTCCAATTAGCAAGGGCAAAGTCCGGGTGGACTATAGTGATGGAGGGGCTGTCATCGTCCTCCTTCTCCCGAATGATGGCCATTACATCTGGGCAATCATCGTCTGGGGTGTATCTGTTTGTATGTTCATCATGAATGATGATGCGTATGCCTAACATCATCCGGATGATGTCTTGCTTGATTCTTCGTTCCTCCTCTTCCATTGTGAGACCTGGAACAAAGACTTCTTTCCCCTTCACCGGTACCGGCTTGGGAAATAACATAGCCATAATACTAGCTGGCACCTTTATAGGAGGTTGTGCGAACTAAGAGTTTGAAGGTGAAGATAAACACCGCGTGCTTGAAGCTGAAGGAATCTACTGATGCTTATGAGGATTCCTATGACTAGAACTAGCAGAATAGCCTAGTCCAATTTGTTCGATTTGCTTAGTTAATTGAATTGGGTACTTGATACCACGGAGATCTTTACCCGACCCTTGTCATTGATGATTGATGACATCATTTCTTGAGTAGCAGAGCATTACCTCGGCGAAATCTTGGGTTCGGAAATGGCGTTCCAATAGCATGGTATTGGGTATTGCTTACTTCAAGGCATGGCCGGCAGGGTTCAACATCCGCATTAGCATTGATGAATGGCATATCCCCGTGTTGAGGACACTCTGGTTCAGCGTTGATCGTGACTAGGCTATTGTTGATAATGTATTTCAGCTGCTAATGAAGGGTGGAGGGAACTTCCCCTGCCATATGAATCCACGGTCTTCCCAAGAGCAGGTTGTATCCCTAATCTATCTTGAGCACATAGAAAGATACGCAGAATGTGTGGAGACCAATTTTGATTGGCAATTCAATTACTCCGACAAAATTCTGGCGGACTCTGTCAAAAGCTTTGATGACCGTATGGCTGCTCCGGATTCGGTGGGGATTGATATTCATCTTCACCAAGGTAGCGTATGCACAAATATTTAGAGATGAGCCTCCATCTATCAAGACTCCAGCTAGCATGTATCCGGAGGACAAGACCTCATGATAATGCAGCGGCTTGCGATGACCCGGTCCCTGAGGCGGTATGTCATCATCAGTGAAGGATATCACATTGTTTTTGAAAATGTGATCAACCAAGTGTTGAAATTTTTCCGTATCCACTGATGTCGGTAAGTAGGCTTTTTCCAAAACCTTTATCAAGATTCTTTTGTGATCCTCGGAAGTTAAAACCAAGTCTAGGATTGAAATTTGGTGTGGAGCTTCTCTTAAGCTTAAAACCACCTTGGCTTTGTTATGACCCATAGTGCGGAGGAATTTTTCAATCTTCTCCATGGGTATTTTCCCCTTTGATTTGATGGTGGACTTCATCACCCGTTGGGGAAGATACAGTGGATTTTCCTTCGACACTGCAGCAGTTGTATGTGAGGTGGATCCTTCACCTTTTCCATAATTCCACGGAACTTTGCGCAAGCTAACAATAGGATATTGTGCTCTGCATGGTAAGTTGATTGGCTCGGGAGCGGCCACTTTCAAAGGATTGTTGCTTCCTTTGAGTCGAATTGTTAGTATTGTGAGCGGCTTGACAATGTCATCAGCCTCAGCAGATAGATCTGCTACCAATCCTTTCCGCTTAGTAGGACAGGTATTTTCACTCCCACTTAAGTACACAGTATCATAAATACGCTAGTTGCGGGGACACCGTTGTCGATGAGATTACGGATAAGGTGGCGAGTGCCCAAGCATTCTTACGTCTTTGTGACCGCGAGAATGGGAGTGATATTGACATACTCCATCAGAATTGTACCGTCCTGAATGGGGATTGATTGGAGGTAGAAGGGAAGTGATTCTTCCTTCATTGATTAGCATCTGAAGGATTTCCTCCATAGGTTGGCCCAGATATGTGAATTCCCTTCTGTTGGCAAAATCTCGACGGGCTTTGGCATTCGCTCTCTTTGTCACTTTTTCTTCAAGCATTTCATTTTTTGAAAGTGACGAGGGAATACTCATGAAAAGAGGATGGATACTAGCATGCTTCTGGCTGACTAACTGGCGTGTTACTTGATGCTGATAAGTCACCAGTTCTGCCAATTGCTCAATTTGCTTGCATAGAGCTTTCATCTTACGTTCCATTGTGAACTGGAACTTGGCATTATCCCACTTGTCAACACCGTCTTTGGGGGCCTGGGAGGATTCGCAGTTGAAATTGGAACTCTGTCCATTGCTCCAATTAATCATGTTGACCTCTTCTTCTTTGTGTTGAGGAAGAGGGTTGTCTTGAACGTGAGGCTGAATTGGTTTGGTGACCATGATCTCACCGTTGTCTATCAGGTCTTGGATCTTGTGTTTCAAGGCCCAACAATCCAGAGTATCATGTCCCGGTGCCCTGGCATGATAAGCACATTTTCGAGCATCATTTAAACCCCGTCCCTTAGGGCTGGCTGGTGGAAGAAGATGCGTGATTTTCTTCTGTGTTGTCAGAAGAATGAGAATATTCTCGAGTGAGTCCACTAAGGGTGTGAACACTCGAGGGCGTTTGACTTCTCCACCTTTTGGTATTGGAGGGTTCAAAGACTATGCTTGAAAGGGAGTGTAGTTTCTCCTTTGAATAGGCATGTTCTGATTGCCTTTTTGACCCTGTAATATCAAGGAAATATCTTCGTCTTTCTTTTTATGGACCCTCCGGGGGTTGTTTCCATAATTTCCGAATTGGATGTGATTAGCAACAACTTTAAGGGCAGCTAGGTCTTGAATTTTTCCGGACTTCAATCTCATCTCAGCCATCTCCCCATATTTGACCATTTCAGAAAATGGTTTACCGATTCCGGCTAAAACTCTTTCATAAAAAGGAGCTTCTTGTATGTCTATAAAAGTCACGACCATCTCTGATTATGTCATGGAAGGAATAACTTGGGCAGCCAGGCGTCTCCACCTTTGAGCATACTCTCTGAAAGACTCGTTAGACTATTTCTTGACCTTGGTAATTTGATACCGGTCAGGAGCCATTTGAGACTAGAAGTTGTATTGAGTGAGGAAGGCATGGGCTAGCTCTTCCCAACTATGGATCTTTGAATTGTCTAATCCGGTATACCATGAACGGGCTTCTCCAGTCAGACTCTTCTGGAACAGCTGCATTCTGAGCTTCTCGTCCTCTGCATAAGATCCAAGTTCTCCAATAAACACCTTCAAATGTGTGTAAGGATCTCCTAACCCGTCATACTTTTCGAATTCAGGAGTCTTAAACTTTTCTGGATAATGAACACCAGGAAAAATGCAAAGGTCAGCATATGAAACACTCCCGTGTGTTCCAATTCCTTTGATAGCACGAAGGGTCTCTTCCATTTGGAGGACTTTCTTTTTGATGTCGCCGGTGTCTTAATCTCCTGTGAGATGGGTTGCATCATGAGTTTTGTTGGTCGTATCCAACTGCAGTTCAGGTATCGTAATGACGTGGGCTCCCCCTTGTGTAAAGGATTCAGCATGTACGGGTATCTTTGGACCCTGAGTAGACTGGTGTAGTTCTTTGAGTAGAACATCCAAATCTATAATTTTTTTTCTTAATCCGTCGAATTCTTTGCGAGAAACTGGATTAAGGTCAGTCTGGTCAGATGACGACATGATTATTTGTAGGCTGCGATCTTTTGATTTTTGATAGGGTAGTAGGTCCGATTGGTTCCATGCAAAAGACTTGCATAGTTTAGTCTTTAGAGAATGTGTGTATAATAACATGCTATGTGATGTGTCCGTTTTAGGAATTTATCCTGCAAAACGGATGTCAGCTATTTGTAATATAGGATAGCATGTTAAATTAAATATGTATGTGTACACATTTCTTCATATTTCTTATTACATGGAGATAGATATGGAATGAAATTACAAGTAATTGTGTTTACAAGTAATTTAAAAAATGAGAAAGCATGAAGAGACTTTCCTCCGTTTTGGGTTTATCAGAGGCTGACCTATCTTAGGTTACTCTCGCGGCTTTTTGGCATGAAGGTTCCCAAATCATCGCAATTTACTTAACGGAAAATTAATCCGGTCTTTCAACTGGAGCAAATTTGGGTGGTGCCTTTCCTGAGCCTCGCGGGTATTAGTCTTCCTACGAGTCCAGTAATCAAACACCGACAGGATAGTCTCCTGGTGGAGGGACCACACAACATACATTCACATACATCGCGTCTCACCGTATGGAAATGATGACATGTGCGAAGCACTAATATCACAAGCAGATATGGTGCGAAGCACTAAGTGCAATAAATAAATGCATTCGTACACATTCATCATAAATATAAATGCAACATCCACACACAAGAAGATAACAATTTTGAATAGATTATAATAGCGGCTTAAGTCCTCTTAGTAGAAGTCCCCAGCAGAGTCGCCACCTGTCGACGTCAGGATTTTTAGTTGTCCTTTTCATTACTTGTTCTTTGGTGTTCTCATTTTAGGTGAGATTTGTTTGAAAAAACAAGTGAAAAAGGTCCGACATGTATAATGTCGACGATGGAATGTTAAGAGTCGTCAGTTGGTTTTTTAAATGGTTGTACCAACACAACCGAGAAAAGGTTTGCACATTAACCCAGTGATGTGACAACTTTGCTAAAAGCAGTTGGTGAAAGCCGAGATTCATTAGGGTCCGGGGACTTGATTATGCGGAGGAAAGGTGTTAGGCACCCCCCGACATCCGTGTTACCACGATGACCGCCTCTTTTCAAGAAACTGTTATCTAAATGTGTATGTGTGTGGGTCAATGTGCGTTGTTATTTGGAAGTAGTGCGAGGCCTCTTTCGCACCTATGTACACAGGGTTTGAATTTTTGTAAAAATTCAATTTTTAGCAAGATATGGCAGTGATGTTTTGTAAAAGAGGTTTTTCAAACCCTGATGCTCAATAGTAATTGAGACCTTTTACACTTCCATTTTATTAAGTGTTCGGCTTGATTGATTTTATTTCCGAGATGCGAAGCATCTATAAGAAAATAATGTACAAAATAATGCCGACTTCCTCATGGATATGAGAACCATATGAGGAAATTCAGACACCGCAGAATAATTTACAAGCTGTTTATAGCTGAAAAAGGTCCATCACGGGAACCGAATCTAGATCCAGTAGACTGAATTTGTGATCACATGATTCCTAGGCTCACACGATACCGCAATTTGTATGAAAGCGATAAAGGTATATATATATAAAAGTCTATAATATATATATCTGAGACATGATCACCAACCACGAAGCACCTCCATGGGGGATCGGAAATTTAATAAAAGTATAAAAAGCTATCAACCATACGGAGGAAACTCCAAAGTGAGGACGAAAGCGTAAATAAAGTTGTATAAAGCGACCAAACCGCCAAGTGAACTCGAGCAAGACGAAATGTAAAGAAAAACATAAAAGCGATCAACCACCACTTAAATAAACTCTGTGTGGGATGAAAATATATATATATATATATATATATATATATATATATTAAAGCAATAAACGCCTCGGGCATCAAAATCAGGCTCATCGAACAAAGTTCGACACACGATATATATATATATATATATATATATATATATATATATACAAACCAAAAATAAAACCACGATCAAGTTCATGCAAACACACGCAACACGACTCTCAACGTGAAGAAGGGTGTGTGCAAAGATGAAGAGAAAGGCTTTAAAGTGTGTGAGAAGGTTTAAAGTGGGCTGCCAAAGAAGACTTCTATATCTTTAAAGTGGATAAAACTCGGTTCTCGCCGATACAAAAGCAGCTATATGTGAGCTCACAAGTGTTTAAAATGGGAAATCACTCAGTATATTGCAAGTACGGAGCAAATTTGACAGGGCTTCCTTGCTCTTCTTTTTTTCTTAAAATGGTCATCCCAAGCCCTCTATTTATAGAGGGGGAGCCATGAGTGTACTACTGGCCACCGCAAGTGTACCGAGGTCGCTGGTTACCCTGGGTTTCTCGGGTCGCGTCGTCTCGCAGTACGTGCACGTAGGTACTGTAATATCCGCTCGAACTTTCAGAATTGCAATCCGGGCATCCGACTGAGGTATGTAGGACCAATTTCGGACCACCGTTGTCGAGAGTTGTACAATGTCATGGGATTAGAGGTTCTACGAAGTCATGAAGATGGGACGGTGCCCTCCGGTCTTCAAGCTTCAAGTTCTATCCGTTACCCTTCACAATAGTCACTCGGGATTTGTTTTCCTTGATTCTTATGGGACATCGTTGTGTAGAAAGGTGTATATGAAATGTTGAGACGGCGTGATGTGGCTTCAGAGTAGCGAGATGATGCCTTTTCCCCTCACAGGAGTTATCGCCGGTTTGGGCTGATAAAGCAGACGTTGCTCAGGGTTATTGCTGAGATTGGACTGATGCAAATGTTGGAGGTCCTCAATATCATCTCTGAGGTGTGCATGTCCTCCCGGTGTTATCTCCGGGTTGGTACTGGGTGTCTCGTTGTGAGCGCCGAGATTGAAGCTGGTTGCATTTGAAACAAACATTTCTGGGGTTATCGCCAGAACTGCATTCCTTGGGGTGATCACCAAGGTTGGTAGCTATTTCCATAATTGGGACTGAGACTGGATACCTCGGGGTTATCTTCGAGATTAATCGGTCTTCTCTGGTGTGTGTTCCGGTATTGGATTTGCACGCCTTGGGGTCATCTCCGAGGTTGGAATTGTTACTCCCGGTGTGTGTTCCGGGGTTGATGCTGAACTTCCGGTAGTATCCGGAATGATATGAACTGTCTTTCTGGGTTCCTTCTTGAAAGACGAATCTGTCCTCCTATAATATTAGTGATAGATGTGAAGAAAATTTCGAGTGTCTACAAATACGAGAATAAATAGCATAGTATGGATGGTATCAATATATTAAACATGAAAATTGAATAGTTGCATGTAAATTAAATCATTGTACGTATTTTTTATACACATGCATGTAGTCTTTTGAGAATAATATAACTAAAGGATATGAAGTGAGTATAATTATGAACATGATATATATTGAATCAGTAAAGTTGTTATGAAACTCTTCAATATTAAGGAAAAAATCAAACATAATTAAGGGTCTTGAATGATGAACTCGGGAGAGACTTATAATAGTCAAATTGATAATTGACTCAGGATAAATTGTAATTTACTCCCTCCGTCCCATATACAAGAATTAAAAAAATTATTGAAAAATATTAAATATAATATCAATTATCTATAATATTCTTAAATTCTCATTTATAACCATACTTATCTCATACCCTCTCTCATTTGTACTCTCTCTATTCCTAAATAAGTGACGTTTTGAATGGTTTCACACTTGTTAAGGAAGTCATTTATTGCACTAATTCTGTCATTAAGATTGATATGTATTACCACAATTATCCTTGCATTATTTAAGAAAAATATAGTCTATATAGTTGCCTATATAAATGAGATAGAAAGATACTTGAGGACAATATAGGAAAAATTATAATTAATACTTCCTAGAAATTTGATAACGTCAAATATATTGTAAAATTTTGAACTCTCTAAAACATCACTTATTTAGGAATGGAAGGAGTAACATTTTTCTATGAGGGATAATTTTGGAAAGATTGTAATTAATTCTCCTAAATTTTCTAAAATGTCAAATAATTTGGGATAAATAAAATTACCTAAAACGTTATATGTTATGGGACGGATGGAGTACTTTATTATATACTCCCTCCGTCATTATTTAACTGACGTTTTAGAGATGGGCACAAAAATTAAGATAATGATTGGAAAGTATTAAATATCGTACTAAATTGTCTATAATACCCTTAAATTATTAATTTATCATAGCACAAGAGTTTAAAGTACCAAAAAATAGGTAGAGTAATGAAGGGTACTTTTGGAAAAAGTATCATTAATTCTCTTAGATTTGAACAAACGTCAATTAATTAGGGACAAATAAAAAACTCTAAAACGTCATTTAAATAGGGACGGAGGGAGTATATAGTACTACCTCCGTCCCTAATTATTTGACGTTTTAGAGTTTTTCATTCGTCCCTAATTATTTGACGTTTGTTCAAATCTAGGAGAATTAATGACAATTTTTTTAAAATTACCCATCATTACTCTACCTATTTTTTGATACTTTAAACTCTTTCTCTCTCCTTATCCTAACAAAACTCTTCTTATCCCAACAAAAATTTAAGGGTATTATAAACAATTGAGTACTACTCCCTCCATCCCTTAATATATGACGTTTTAGAGTGTATTTTTTTCCAAATTATTTGACGTTCTTCCGTACCAATGATATTTTGCCTATTTATTTTCCTTTTCTACCCTTCTCCTGACATGTACAGAGCTAAGGAGAGAGAATTTGTAGTGCCAACGATGAAATAGAAGGATCAAAGCTTTCTCTCAGCTCTAAGCTAGCGCTAGTTTTTGGGCTAGCTTCTCTCTCTCCACCATTACTATTACCATTATCATTAACAGAATTTATAATCATATTTTTCCCCACCTTCTATTTCTCTCTTCCATCTTCTCTTTTGGTAGTATATACATGTATATATACATACATACAAATCAAAAGCTCCGTCGTCTTCTTCAGTGCTCCGGTCAGATCCGGCCGAGGCCTCAGTCGTCTTCTTCAGTGCTCCGGTCAGATCCGGCGTCTTCTTCAGTGCTCACTTGCAGAGGCCTCAGTTTTTAGCGCAATCAATCTCTCCATCGGTGACGAGAGGGAGGGATCTGAGATTGCGCAATCAATCTCTCCATCGGAAAGCCTGCAAATGGAGTATCTAAACGACGAGTTCCATTATCGGCTCACGAGTTACTCCCACAAACAGGCTGAAGCTGAAGAGATAAAGTATTAATTAAGGGTAAAATAGTAAAATTGCATCTATGTGAAACTCTCTAGAACGTCAGATATAATGGGATTGAGAGAGTATATTTAATATTTTTTAATCATTATCTTAATTCTTGTATCCACCTCTAAAACGTCAAATAATTAAGGACGGATAGAGTATATAAACTATAATTGCATGAATGGTGTCATTCTAAAGTAGGGTTTGACTTTCATGGCCTTTTAGGTAGAATAGGTAAGAAACAGAAAAGAGTTTCCATATAGTATCAAGTGAACAATGGGTTTTGAATTTGAGCAGAGAGCTTTAAATTAGGATTTTGAAGTTGGGCATTAATTAGATTTTGAGAGCTTACCAAACTAGTATTAAATAAGTTGTTGGAAAAAGAATTTAAACAATGTTTGAGTGTAAGGAACATGCATGTCTAGATAGTTGGGTTTTTAATAAAGTTGGTTTACTTTGTGTTAAGAGGTGTTATCCGGCCAACTCTAGGCACTCGAGTCCCTAACGAGACCCCGGACATCATTTGATACATTTTGAGTTCCCATCAGTCGTGAAATGTGTAAGAGATTAGACTCTCTATGTCCGCGGGGGTTCTAATTATCCATATCAGTGCATCTGTATTTGGACTTATCACTTCTCAGCAAAGATTTCTGCCCTACAAGAGGGTAAACCTTAACAAATACTATCAAATATCAGATATAAATACAAAGGAACGCCTCACCTATATTTTTTTTACACACATCATAATATTCTCAAATTATAAATATTCATAAACGCTTCTTGACTTAATGAGTGGCACAAGGTGCATTAAGCTACCTTTAACTCTCATGCATGTTTTGGTTAATTTGTCCTCATAATCTATCGTCGGTAAAATATTTTTTTGAGTTTTTCTACATTTTGGTGTAAAAACGAATGTAAATTGTGTCCTTATTAGCCAGTGATGAATTTGTCTCGTCGATATTTCTAACAGAATGTGGCATAAAGTCAAGTTTAGCACAAGTGGATTTTTTTGGGGGCCTATTTTTTGTCTCCAATTTTAATGATAAGACTTTGGATGACCTTTCGGGACGGTTCAAATGGATTTTGAGATGTTTATTAAAATTAGGGTGAAAATGTTCATTTTATCTCTAGAATTAGGTGTTAGTAAAAATTAGTGTACACTATATATATATATATATATATATATATATATATATATATATATATATATCAACTTATCTCAAGTAAATCAAACTGCAGAAGTGAATTTGTCAAGACTAGTACTTGATTTTATGTTCTTAAGACAATTATGTGCTCCTTACGCTGCTTATATTTAATAGCACTTGTCTCTTAAGATATATACAATGACAACATATACTATAACAACACTACAAATAATATACTCAACGAACCAAAATAAATGCTCTAACTCTCTCTCAAAATAACTATGAAATATTGATGAACAAATGAAGACTTGAATGACTGATAATGCTTGAATGCTTGTGAATTAGATGAATGAAAAAACTGGTCCCCGTAAGCTATTTATAAGAGGGATTAGTGATTCATCAGATGGGGCAACAACCCTTTGAAAAGATACCTTTAACAAAAAATATGACGTCGTTTTTGACTTTTGAAGAAAGGGCGCGTCCGTTCTAGATAAAAATAATGTAATTTTAAGTTTAACTTAACAAAAAAGACGTAATTTTAGGGTTAATATAAATGGCTCAAATTCTAACATTAGGGTTAAGGTTTTTAGGAGTAAATGTTTGGTATGACCCGTTTTGTGATCATTGATTATGGTCCTAACTTCTAATGGACTTTGAGGGACGTGTATGGTTATGCATGGTCACTTTATGAAATGGCGAAGACTTTTGAAAGTTGGGTTTTGTAGGTGGCCCATATGACCGTTTTGCCCCTAATTAATTTCAGAAATAAGAATAGCATGAGTGTTTAGATAAAATTAATAAATGAGCCAAAATCGGTAGAGTATTAAGTTGTTCATATTTGGTTTACAAAGTTTATCGAGTATATATAAAATAAAGTTTGATTGATGCTCGTTTAGCTACCGAGTCAAGTACGATCTCGAATTGAGCTCGAGTAATTTGAACTTTTCGAACGAATATGATTCGAATATCAATAGAAAATTATAATTTGAGGAGGTTCGAGTAATTTATCGAACTTTAAAATTTGCTCATATTTGAATCATTTATATTTTGGAAAGAAAGACAAATCAAACTTTTAATGAAATGAGCATTGAATCTCAATCAAAATATTTGCTCATTTTACCGTCATAGTTTCCAATTTGATTCTTTTAGGTTTGGGAGGTTACTTTTGGGAATATCTTTACTTTTAAGTGTTTCCAAATTCTTAGCGTGTGGACAACAAATTATATGTTCCTTGGGTAGCTAGATAGTGTTATCATTCTGATTAATTGTATATACCTACTAGTGAACCATTTCTTTTGATACTTGTCGCTTAATAAATGTCCAAAAAGAGGAAAAATGAAAAAAAAAAAAAAAAACAAGAACATTAAATCGCTTTCCATATGGTTAGAGATTTAATATCCAAACATGTATGCAGATCTAATTAGCTCATTTTTTATTATCTAATTATAAGAATGTTTCTTGTGTAGGAAACCCATTTTACCTTAAAATAATGGATTTGTAATTTAATAGTTGAAAATATGTTTTAGCCTGAAAATTTTGAGACACCGACAAGAATAAGATTTAAAAATAATATTTTATATATTTTGTTAAGTATATCAAATTTTCATACTGTATTAAAAGAGTGATCTAGTGTGCTTCATGTATATTATTTTATTGTTTATTTACATTTTGTGTGGGTATATATGTTGTTTGTAAAAAGTCAATACTTAAAATGTACTGGCATTTAATTTTTACCATAATCGGGCGTTCACATGATACCATGAGGGTTTGTTACTGAAATACGTAATGTACTATATTTTGCATAACGGACCTAATATTTTATGAGTTTGGATTAAGTAATTAAATTGTAAGTTTGTGTAAATATATTGTTGTATTCAGAACAGAATTACATAAATGAAAATATTTATTTAACAATGTAACTCGAATTGAGTGGAACATTTTGGTAATTTCGAAATTTTGGTAAATGTTACTTCTTCCGTATCAGGATAAAATTTTGGTAAGAAGATGAATGAAATGATAAAATCGACCATAATAATGTCATTAAATATGGAGAGAGAATTAGAATAAAAAAAGTATGAAATATTTAATGCTACGGGTATAATAGAAAAATATTGATAAAAGTTTGTTTATTAAAGAAAAATGGACATTTAACATGAGATTACCTAAAATAGTAATAAGAACTTTTATTATGAGACGAAGGGAGTACTTTATAGATTAAATTCTAGGCATGGCCGTTTTTAAGCACGAGCGGGAGGGTTGATTGCTCTGAGCCCCTGATCAGAGGAACCCCAATATATATATATATATATATATATATATATATATATATATATATATAGAAATCGGTGATGGTTTTCTTACTTTGTTAAAATATTTAATATTTTTTTGGTTTTTTTAAAACAACTAAAAAAAAATATTTAATATTTTATGGAATCGAAATTTTCCATGTCTGATGTTTTTGGGAGTGATTTGGATACCTATATCAAAAAATGGCTGATGCGATGCGCATGCATTATATGACTGCATTTTGTTATACGTATCCAAATCACATCCAAAACATCAGTATATGAAAAAATTCAGCCCATAATATTAATTTTTTTTTAGTTAAAAAAAAAAAACTAAAAAAAAATCTGATTTTTAAAAGTAAAGGGCCCTTACAGAGTTAGGACCTCTATATATATATATATATATATATATATATATATATATATATATATATATATATATATATATATATGGGATTCAATCCCAGGTTGCTATGGACACTCGTTTCTAACAATCTCTTTTGGATAGTTGATTAACTTATTGGAAAATTTAAGATTGAAACATAAATAACTCTTAATCGCTACCGCCATGTGCTCTTCTTACATATTAATAAAAAAAAAAAAAATACCAAAAGTAAGACAAGCTCTCTCACGGCTTGGCAGACCCATGTAAAACTCTCATGCCTTTTTGTATTACATAGTTTTACACTAATTTTCACTTCTTAATATTATATTAAATACTAATATTACAAAATATTGTATTAATATTAATATTATAAAATATTATATTAATAATATTACAAAATATTATTATTAATATTTTATATAATAATATTATTATTATAAATATTAATAATAGTGTATTAATATTAATATTATTAATATTTTATAATACTAATATTATTAATATAAATAATATTAATGATTTTTTAATAATATTTAGTTAATGATTTTGTAATAATATTTAACATTTTAAAGTTTTAAAAATAACAAAAACATAATAAAATACAACAAAAATATATTTTTTTTAAAAACAGTATTTTTAAAAAAATAGAATTCTATAAAAATGATTTTTTAAAAACAGCTTTTTTTAAAAAAAACAGATTTTTTTTTAAAACAGTTTTTTTAAAAAACAGATTTTTAAAAAAATAGAATTCTAAAAAAAATACTTTTTTTAAAAACATATTTTTTAAAAACAGCTTTTTTTTAAAAAGCAGATTTTAAAAAAAATAGGATTTGTAAAAAACAGGACTTTTAAAAAACAGATTTTAAAAAAATAGATTTTTAAACAAAACAATTTTTTTAAAAAATATTTTTTAAAAATAGAATTCTAAAAAATATACTTTTTTAAAAAAATATAATTTTTTAAAAAAAAATATAATTTTTTTTAAAACAGCTTTTTTTTTTAAAAACAGAATTTTAAAAAAATAGAATTTGTAAATAACGAGACTTTTTAAAAAACAGATTTTTAAAAATAGATTTTTTAAAAATAGAATTTTTTAAAACAGATTTTAAAAAAAAAAATAGATTTTTTTTAAATATATATTTTTAAAACCAGTTTTTTTTAAAAATAGAATTTTTTAAAATATACTTTTTTAAAAACAGTTTTTTCAAAAATTATGTTTTTTAAAAAAGCTGTTTTTAAAAAAGGCGATTTTTAAGAAAAATCTATTTTTTAAAAAATCTTTTTTAAAAAATCAATTTTTTAAAAAAGTTCTACTTTTTTGAAAAATATGTTTTTTTAAAAGTACCATTTTTAAAATATCTGTTTTTTAAAATTCTCTTTTTTAAAAATCTGTTTTTTAAAAAAAGCTGTTTAAAAAAATCTATTTTTTTAAAAAAAATATGTTTTAAAAAAGTATATTTTTTTAGAATTCTATTTTTTTAAAAATTCTGTTTTTAAAAATCTGTTTTTTAAAAAACTGTTTTTTTAAAATCTATTTTTTTTTAAAAATATTCTTTTTTATAGAATTCTATTTTTTTTTTAAATTTGTTTTTTTAAAAAATATATTTTTGAAAAAAAATCTTTTTTTTTTAAATTTATTATTATTTTTTGTTATATTTTATTATGTTTTTGTTATTTTTAAAATTTTAAAATGTTAATTTTTTTTTTAAATCTATTTTTGATTATTTTTTTTGCCACATAAGCAATTTTTTTTATTTTTTTGTCACATCAGCGCCACATCAGCTCCAATTTAACGTCTGTCAACTATTTTGGACGGAATGACCAATTAAATTTTTTTAATTAATCTAATGGAATAATCCAAAAAATTAAAAGTTTAGTGGTGTATTAAGTAAAACGTCTCAAGTATAGTGGTGAAAAATATAGTTTTGCCCCAACCAAATTGTCTACTAGTTGAAGTACCATCATTATTACCTCTAAACCTATTCAACTACCTCTCTCTCTCTCTCACACTCCAAATGGCTATTGTGGCATAATTTGAGCTTTGTGTATATGTGGATCACAATGTGACCTCTTGTTATTGGTGCATTAAAATGCTATTTGTGTCTTGTGATGTTTTCGTTCTTTAATTAGATTTACTAATTAATATATACCTCCATCAAAATACGATTATATATATATTAGTGTAAAATCGAATCATTTAATATATAATTAGTCGTGTAAAATTAATCAAATATATATAATTTTACACTGATAATTGTACCACAAAAAGTGTTTTTATTATATTATAAAATTAATTAAGTACCATATTTTCATAAAATAATAAACTCAGTTTTACATTTGAGTCTAATTAAAATTAGTATAAATACACAACCTTCCCACAACATTAGTACTCATCACATGCACACATACCACAAACTAAACAACCATGGGAACCCTCTATCAAAGACCCCTTGATCCTCTCATCCTACAAGATCTCGAAGTCACCCTCCAAGATTCAACCCTAATTTTCCCGTTCGAAGAAACCGAGAAAAAATCCATGTTCTTATCGAACATAGATAGAGTTCTCACTTTCAATGTCCAAACAGTCCATTTCTTCCCCTCTAACCCTAATTTCCCCCCTGAAGTTGTCACACAAAGGCTAAAAACCGCGCTAAGCAAAGTGTTGGTGTCTTATGATTACTTGGCTGGAAGGCTGAAGTTTAATCCTCAGTCGCAACGAGTAGAGATTGATTGCAATTCAGCTGGAGCAGGATTTGTTGTGGCTTCAAGTGAGTATTCATTGGATGAGATTGGAGACTTGGTTTATCCGAATCCGGCTTTTCAACAACTTGCTGTCCAAAATATGGATAATTTGGCAGCTGATGATCAGCCCCTTTGCATTCTTCAGGTAGAATATGTATACATAAATCTTTTGCCAATGCCATTGTTAGTCATATTCCTATATTAATATATTTGTCTTTAGGTACATTTTCTTTTTGTTGGAAATTTTAGGTACAAATTGAGTAGCATCTAGTCTACTACATTAATTCTCACTCTAGTCATGAACAAAAAGAGTCCAACTTTCTTTGCAGTATGCATTGAAAATGGTATTATGTAATGAAAATCAGCTTGTTTGTGGCGTATAATTAAGTCCACTAACAAGAGAAAAACCATTAACTAAAGCCACTAGAATGTAAGTAATTTTAAGAGTGTTGTTTAGTGTGAAAAAATACTCTCAATCCATTCCAAAATATATAACATCCAAATTAATGATTTTTTATTTTGTTTCAGAATATAAGATCATTTACCAACGTAGCACACCACATATATACATTATAAATTACGCATATTATAATATGTTGTACTTCTTATGTGAGTATTGATCTATTGATCATAGCCTAAATGTAAATGTGGAAAGTGTCGTTATAGATGCAAATGTGAGTATAATATGTTGTACATATTTATATTTTTATATGAAAAATGTCGCTATAGATATATAACGACAATAAAAATCGTCGCTATAGGATCTACAACGATAATTTTTATGTAAAAATATCAATTTCTTAAAATTAAAGTGTATAAATATAAGCTTTAACAACCGACAAATTCATAGTCAACATTTTTCTTGTTTGGATTGGATACACAACGATTTATGAGAAACACTTTTTGGGGTGGTTAGACAGAGTATGAGTGTATGACCATGCTGTATACTACTCCCTCCCTCCGTATCAGGATAAAAGTTCTGATGAATTTTTTACGCATATTAAGAAGAGGAATAAAATAACAAAATTGCCCATAATGATGTCATTAAATATGGAGAGAGAATTAGAATAAGAAAAGTATGAGATATTTAATGCTACGGGCATAATAGAAAAAAATGTGTAATAGTTTGGTTATTAAAAGAAAGAGTACATTTAACACGATACAACCTAAAATAGTAATAATGGCTTTTATCTTGAGACAGATAGAGTAATAATTTGTGAATCTTCTTTTGAGTAGTTGAGTCCATGACCCTACCTAAAATTTGTATAGATCGATTTGCCCTATTAATTAAAGGTCCCAATCTCACACCCAACTCTGACGCCCAAAGTACCGCATTCCCTGTCCAACTACTTACTTAAAGAGAGTGACGAGTAGATATCACCGCCTTATTAGGTTTTCAATATTTATGGTATTTCTCTTTCACATTCTACTCCATTAATCATTGTAAGAATAAGAGTAAAATACACTGACATCCTCTATAGATAATCATAATAACACTCATCATCCTTTTAGTTTTTTTTAAGTAACAGTTAGAACCTCTCTAGTCTACAATATGTGACATTCACTACCCCTACTGTGGTTGACCAACTAATATTTAAAAATATTTTTAATATAATGTCTAATACACTCTTCAAGTTATAATGTTTAATTTCTCCACTAAATATAAATTTGTATATCATAATTTTTACTTTACTTGATCTACTTAATTAAATTATGAAATTGTGCAATAAATCACATAAAAGTCAAAAAATAATAAATATTCATTTTATCAAGAAAATAAAGTCATAAAATATTTACTAATTAAATTTCTCAAATATTAAAATTTACGTGATATATATTCAAATATATTTTTAATAATTAAAAAGTATAATGTTAATACCCATAAAATTACAAATTAATGCAATAAAATAATAATAATTTTTTCAAATATTAAAATTTACGTAAAACAAACTTATTATTACAATTTAAAGCGAATCTTATTACTCAAAAAGTATTAAAATTATATTAATTATTTTTCTCATATATTAAACTAAACATAAGTCACACTTAAACATAATTATTTACAAATTAAAAATGACAAATGTTGTTACTAAAAAAAAGAAGAAATATATTAAAAGAATTTTTTACAAGATAGAGGTAGTAATAAATATAATTATATTTTTTATTTAACATTGCATAAAAACAACGTCAATTTGTATCCTAAAAAATGTAATCAAAATCACAAACATCCCAATTTTTTATATATACTCAATAAAAGTTAACATATAAAAATTATAATATGAAACTAAAATTCAAATAATATTTTTTGTTGTTAAGCACCAAAATTAAACTATCAATATACTCAATCACTCTAATTAGAATATCTTCATTAATAATTTGATTTTTTTTTTAATATTTGTATCACTTATTCAAAAATATCTGTTACTTAAACTAAATTAGTTTTTTATAAGTTACCAACAATTTAAATGAGGATAGTTTTAATTACAAATAAAATTATAATTAAAATATATTGTATTAAAAAAAGGATAATTAAACATATATATATATATATATATATTATTTAGTAATTAAAATTTGATAAAATACAAGGGTAAATATGTAATTTTATCTATTTAGTCAACCCTAAAAATTTGCAGGGGTACTAACTGTTACTTTAAAAACTAGAGGGCATGTGAGTGTTATTATGATTATCTAGAGGGGGTGTCACTGTATTTTACTCTAAGAATAATTATAATAATATCACTAAAACAATTATAAAAGTGTATATATATTTATTTTAAAAAATATTACTTTTTCGGAAATATTAATCGCCTAAAAATGACCCATTGGCCCATTTACTATACAAACATCATATTTTCAAAATATATGGGATACCTTATTACACGTTAATTTTGAACATATATCAAATTGGGTATTGCAATCTTCATTTTTTTAGTATTTACTAAAAATAGAAATTTACTCCTGCGTGTTACTAGGATAATAGGAGTACTCTACATATTAATTGGATAATCTAATTAGTGTAGTGTGCCTAATTAATTGGCCGTTGAAGGTATTTAGTGACTCATTAATTTCATGCAAACATTACGAGACAACTTTAAAAGGCATATGAATTAAAATCTGCTCTATTACTTGCATGTCTCATCTATCATCCCGCCTCATTGTAATCCTGTTAACGTAATATTTGCTCAACAAAATTATTATAAATAAACAGACGTTAATAAAGTGACTATAATACATAAAATAGATCGATCGATAACAATAAAGTAATAATAATATATGAAATGAGACAATAGACAAGACAAAAAATAAGACTATACTAAATCATGTGTAGGATTATGTTAAATATAATATATAAAAAAAAGCAAAGTCATTTGTGGCAGGGAGAAATAGACCTTTTCTTTTGTTTGCTAGTTTTTCGACTAAAATTAAACGCACACACCTTGCCACTGCAAAGCAAATGCTTGAACCTAAGACATCCAAGGAAGCCTAGTCCACCAACTGGGCCAAAGTTTTAGTTTGTGAAACATGCAATTCTTGTTTTTTTCTTTGCTAGTTTGAACACACACACCCCAACCTCATGGTAAACATGGGTTGAGCACTTGAGCCATACCATTTGGCCAAAGGCCACTCTGTAATTAACTTTTCTTGTTTTAACATATCTACATATAATTTTTCTTGTTTTCTTTGATTTATTTGTTTTGTTTGTTATTTTACAGGTAACATCATTCAAGTGTGGAGGTTTTGTAATGGGCATATCAACCAACCATGCTACATTTGATGGCTTAAGCTTCAAAATGTTCCTAGATAACTTAGCTTCCCAAGCTTTTGACCATGACAAACCCTTAGCCATCATCCCATGCCACGATCGCACACTCCTAGCCGCTCGATCTCCGCCATGTGTCACCTTCCCCCATCCCGAGCTCCTCAAGCTCAAGATTCCCATAGGAGAAGAACCCCTCCCCTCAGTCTTCGACTGTCCACCAGAAAACCTCGACATCAGAATCTTCCGTCTCGGCTCAAACGACGTCGCGCACCTCAAAGAAAAGGCGAAAGAGGGCCCCACCTATAACGGAACAACAAAAATTACAGGTTTTAACGTTGTAACCGCTCATATATGGCGCTGCAAGGCGTTATCAGTTGATTCGGAATCAGAAGATCCCGACCGGGAATCCACCGTGCTCTACGCAGTGAATATACGGCCACGACTCCGGCCGCCCCTGCCTGATTCGTACTCCGGCAACGCCGTGCTGACTGCCTACGCTACAGCACGGTGCACGGAGCTCGAGAACGAGCCGTTCTCGAGGCTGGTGGAGATGGTGACAGAAGGGGCTACTAGGTTGACGGACGAGTACGCGCGGTCTGCCATCGACTGGGGAGAGGTGTACAGAGGGTTTCCTCACGGCGAGTTTCTGCTATCGTCGTGGTGGAGATTAGGGTTTATGGAGGTGGATTACCCGTGGGGGCAGCCAAGGTATAGTTGCCCGGTGGTTTATCACAGGAAAGATATTATTTTGCTGTTTCCGGATATTGATAGGGTTTGCAGCAATGCAGTGAATGTTTTGGTGGCTTTGCCTCACAAGGAGGTGGAGAAATTTCAAACACTTTTTTATAAGTTTCTTAAATGATTTTCTTTTTCTTATATATGTTATGAATAAATATGAATAAATATGGGCGTGATATATATATATATATATATATATATATATATCAATATACTATGTATTGATGTAATGATTTGTGTTCAAGATATGTAATGGATGGAAAAGAAGTTATGAACAAGTGGATTATATATTGTTGATTATTATCGGACATTTTGGAGATACATATGTACAATTAATAAATTTGTTTTTGTCTGTCATCTTATAATATGTCGTGCAGTATTTCACAAATCACTTATTTAAATAATTTCATCGTAATTATGGAGGAAGCAGAATCAGGTCGACCGTCTTCAAAATATGTTTGCAGTACACATTCTATATAAATTAAAAAAATAAAACTCATGCAAGTACTCTCATATTTTTTAAAAATCTAGTGAACCTCATTTAAATATATATTTTAGGTTAAATTAGTTTTATGTATATTTTATATTACACGTGTACGTATTTTTTACGTATCATTTTATAGATAATCTCTTCTACTTGTGAATATACTTTTAAGCATACTTTTGAGAACATAAATAGGATGTTTAACTTCATATTAGTGTTTAATAAAATTGTACAATAAGAGCTTATTAAGAAAGAAGCTCTTTTAAAATAAAGATTAAATGTAATAGAATTTTTGATAACTCATCTTTTTGTATGTCAGAATACAACATTTTATTAATTTACCCTTATATCAATTTATACAAACTTAGAGTGAAGATAAAAATATAATACAAATTAAATAATTAATTCAAATAAAATCATCAACAATGTATAACTAGTAAAGTATTTCAAGTCTAATAAAATATTATATTAATATGACAATTTTACATAATTACTATAAAATATGATTATGGTGATTGTGGGTACTGGTGATGGTGGGTGGTGGGTGGTGGTGGTGGTGGTGGGTGCACTACAGAAAAAAGGGTCATTGTCGACGGGCATTGCCGTCACCAATGACCCCCTTGCCGTTGGCAATGGGGTTAATAAGCGAAGACAACACCGTCGCCTCTTGATCTGTCGATTCGCTAGTCAAGATTGACGTCATTGGTGTGGGGGTAATTGAGATGGTCGTCTGTCAGCGTCATTCAAGTAGGAAATGACAGACGATCTGTCGCCAATGACTATTAAAACTTATTTATTAAAATGGTCATTAGCGATGAGTTAGCCGTCGCCAATGACTTTTGATATGTCGCCAATGAACTTTACTTATATTATTTAAAGAATCAATTATCTGTCACTAAAACTGTCATGTATGTCATTAGGCCGTCACCAATGACCTTATTTTAAAAAAATAAAATTGAAAACTGCAAAATTCTCCTGTTCATTTACATATATAATTGTACCTGTTATAAACTTAAAAAAAAACAAATAATTCTTCACGAACGCATATTAATAATAATCAAATCTTTTGTTATCAACCATCAAACACTACAAGAAAATATCCCATCAGCGACCAGTTTAATCTACGACCGCCGTTTTCGATCGCTACTGCTAGTAATAACGATTGTTATTAGCGTCCACCGGCCAAACCCATCGCTAGTTTTATTAGCGATCGCCTAACGGTCATTGATCGATCGCTAATATATTATTGTCGCCTTAAATTTGGCATTGACGTTTCTATGGGATAATTTTTGTGACTAATTCCTAATAACGACCGCTATCGGTCGCTATAAATTTCACATCAATTAAAAACAGCGACCGAAGGCGATCGCAGATAGTGGATGCTGATTCTTTTAAATATCTGAACCAGACAGCCGACCAAACATTTCAACATGCGAAAAGAAAAAGAAGAGGAAGAGGGAGAAATGGGAGAAGAGGGAAGCGAGGGAGTCGCCGCTGCCGCCCAAGCCCATGCCGCCATAATGATCAGGTAATCATATTTTTAGCTTTTTTACTCTACATATGGTGAAATGAAATTAATTTATTTGATATATATATATATATATATATATATATATATATATAGTTGAGTATACATATAGTTCATGTGTGTGTGTGTGTGTCTATATATATATGTGGGCCCATGTGCAAAATTAGGGTTCACGTGACCTAATTAAATTAAATACACAATTAGGGTTCTACGACATCATTAAATGTTCAAATTAGGGTTCACATAACCTAATGGAATGAAGATAGAAAAGTCAGAAATAAATGTGCTAGACCCGGGAGAAGCCTCCACGTGTCCCGAGGCAGAAGACTCGTGGAGGCGGCTCGTTTTGGGAATTGATTGAGGGATTGGATTGGTGGTTAGAAGGACAGGGCAATATGGGCATTACTCTAATGACTAAAGGGTATTTCTGAAATTTCATTGAAAACATGTGCCTATCATGTGATTACTTAAGTCCAGGAAACTCTATAAATACCCCTTCCATTCTAGGAAGGAGGAGGACTCTTTTGGTAGCTTAAGGCTTGGATATTCCACCTAAAAGCACTAAAAAGATTTGAACACTCTCTCAAATCGAAGAACTGAAAAAGGCTCTTGGAATCCCAATAACCTTAACACGGTTTCCGGATTCTAGGGGTTCTGCCACGCGTCGTTGGAGTAATCGCCCACCTGTCGTTCTCCTCTCTTCAATCAATCAATCAATTTCGTGCTCTTCGTGGATTTCTCTCCTCCTCAGCCAACACGAAACCCTAAATAAGCAAGACACGATTTCCTTGCCCACATTTCTTTGGCGACTCTGCTGGGGAGGTGTAGAATTCGTGAAGGGTATGCCCACAACTCGAAGTGGGAGAACTACAGGAAGAGCTGCTTCACCAACAAATAGCATTACCTTACCAGATCCAGTTCCAAGGCAAGTAACTCAAGCATTCCAAGGAGAAAACCTGGATTTTAACCAACCACTTATTGAAGACGCTTCAGAAGGGAGTTTGACATCACCACATATGGCTAATCAACAACAAACCAATGTAGGAAGGCAAGGCGAGGATGCAGATGGAGACCAGACGAATGTTGTGCAACTGGAGATGCTCAAGGCATTGAAAGAAGCACGAGAAGGGCAAGGGATGATGATGGCCATGATGCTGGAAATGCAGAGGAAGCAAGAAGAGATGGGGAATTTTCGCCAGCAGTTGATGCAGATTCCCACTTTCAAGGCCATGTTCCCAGGAAGTTCGCAGGGGGAACAAGTAGGAGTGGAAGACAACAATAATGGCAGCAACAACAAAGAGAACCAGATTGTACCTCCATCGATGGAGAATCAGTCAGTTCCAATAATCAACTTGGAGCCCCAGAACAGTGGCGACGCACCACAACCCAGGTTGGAAGCAAGCCAACCTCAGACACACATCATCCCAATCGCTCTTCCAGCATTTTCACAAGTGCAAATGGCAACCATTCCAAGTCATGTCCAGCGAGTGATCCAACAGCTGCCACAAGCGCCACCTTTGCACGATGCAAGCGTGCATCAACCAAATTCTCTAGCATACACACCGCCGATACAGCAGTATATCACAACACCCTATAGAGTTCACGCCACGAGCCAGTATGTGACGAAGGATGATATGATCGATGTGATCAATCAACTTCGCAGGCAGACATCCCGACCCTCGGAGTTAGACTTTATTCCGCCTTACCAGACACACATTCGGAGGCAACCTTACCCGATAGGGTATATTAAGCATCCCCCGCAGTTTACAAAATACAACGGGGAGAAAGGAAACACCAGGGAACATATTGTCAGGTTCGTAGAGTCGATGTCTCGTGACTAGGATATGATGAAGTGAACAACCACAACTTGTTGATGCGGGAATTCAACAAAACTTTGACTGATAATGCCTTCAGTTGGTATTATAATTTGGAGAAGGGGTCAGCCCATGATTGGGATGGCTTAAAATTACAATTTTTTAAGAAATTTTTCTATGTGCAGAAACAGGTAACCATTGTAGAACTCATGTGGTTCAAACAGAAGCCGAATGAGGAGCTATCAGATTACGTTGACAGTTCAGGCCCGAGCACGTAAGTGTGCAGAAGCCGATTAAAGAAAAGAACACGGTCAAGATTTACAACAATGGTGCCTTAGATTCCTTCAAGCCCCACCTCATTACCAAGGCTTCAGGATTCCTTCATGACCTCTCATCTTTTGCACAAGACTTGGGAGGAATCATGACACTGCCCACTAGCCATGCGACGGTTATATGGAGGGGCAAGAGGACAGCAACCGTGGCTTTGGTTGACTCTCAGTCAAAACCATAAGGGGGTAAGAGGGAGAAGCATGAGAAAAATTTTAATCGAAGCATAGGAAGGCCTGGAGACAAATATGCAAGAAAGTCAGTCCCGGAGGCTATCACATGCAGTGAGAAAGCATTCAGGGGTCTATATGAGCAATGGATTGAACATGGAGTGGTGAAACCCCCAAGGCCTAGATTTGCAGTAACAGGAGAGATGAAGAGAAGACCGGACTTCTGTGTATACCACCAATATGCGAGAAATTCCACTATGGACTGTTACAGCCTAAGGAGGATATACCATGAGAAGCTGGCAAATGGGGAGATTGAACTTGGAAAGGAAAACAGTGTTCATGACAAGCCACTGCCAAATCAAAAGGGGAAAGAAACACGCAACACTATTATCCACAACACAATCCCAGAAGTGGAGATGATGATGGAAGAAAAGGAGGAGTGTGACTCAGGCCTGCAGGTGACGACGTTAATGAATGGGGCCAAGTTCAATTTTTTTTGATCAGATAGGATGGGCCAAGGAAGCAAGGATTGAGGCAACTAGGGTAATCATTAAGGCCGCCGAGACACAGGAGACTTGCATGGCCATAAGCAAAGGATTTGTGAAGACGATGGAAGAAGAAGTAAATAAGATATCTTTCTCTAAAGCTGATAGAGAGATAAGATACCCGCACAACAAACCGCTGTATGTGACAACAATAATCAATGGTATCGAAGTGCATAGGGCGTTTATTAAAAATGGAGCGTCTATAAATATTATGCCCTACACCATGTTCAAACGGTTAGGTCTGCCAGAGAAAAAGATTGTGAATGAACAAACAAACATTACAGGATTCGCCAACCAGAGCACAAGAACCCTGGGACACATCAAGGTAGACATGCAAGTTGGAAAGATTCGAGGGCCTGTAATGTTCCATGTTGCAGAGGTGGATGCAGCATACCATGTCTTGTTGGGAAGGGAGAGAAGTGAAGGTACCAGCAACTTGGAATCCCTTTGGACCAGAGGAGGCACACATTACTGAAGCAACTTTCTTCGATGATGTTGCTGAAGAGGGAGAAAACCAGATCGCGAGACCTGATTCCCTCAGACTAGCAAGCTAGGAGGAAGTGCAGGAAGATAAGTTTGTACCTGCAGAAAAAGTGAAGAAGAAGACCTCGGAACATGGAGAATGTTCCAAAAATATGAAGCCAGTAGTAGTAGACTTGGAGAAGGAAGGAAGAGAAGAAAAAAAAAGGCCAGCAGATCCTAAAGATGCCAAAAATATAATAAATGCCAAGCGGATAGCATAGTCTGAGGATGGCGAAAAGGCAAAATGGGAGAGGGTTGTTAAACCCGATAGAAAGGTGGTGTTTCGATTGTGACGGTGCAAGGGGGAAGAGCCCAAGGAAGCGTGCAAACCCAACGGCCCAGGAGGTGTCCCACACTCTAGCAATAATGAAGAAGAAGAAGTTATACAACAGAAGGTAGAACCAGCTCCAGAATGCTTCGAGGATAGGCCAAAACCTCAACAAAATGAATTAGAAGAAGTTGATTTAGCAACAGATGGAGGAACGCCAAGACTGACTTATGTCAACAAGGAGCTTGAGGCTAACTAGAAAGAGGAGCTCATACAACTATTGCGAGAGTATAGGGACGTCTTTGCTTGAATTGACAAAGATCTTGTGAAGCAAAATCTAAACATAAGCCCGGGAATGAAGCCAGTGAAGCAAGCACCTCGCAACTATGCACCCGAAGTCGAAACCCAAATAAAGGAAGAAATCAAAAAGTTGCTGGAAGTAGGGTTCATCAAACCGATCCAACATCCAACATGGCTTTCCAGCATCGTACCGGTAAAGAAATCAAATGGACAACTACGAATATGTGTGGATTTTAGAGACTTGAACAAGGCATGCCCGAAGGACATGTATCCATTACCCAACATAGACACTTTGGTAGATGTAATGGCTACTCATGAGATGATGTCATTCATGGACGGGTTTGTGGGTTACAATCAGATAAAGATGTCCATAGAAGATGCAGAGTTCGACACCTTTTTTCGTACCCGTTTGGGAATTTCTACTATGTAGTAATGCCATTCGGGTTGAAGAATGCGGGGGCAACTTATTAAAGGGCAATGCATGCCATATTTCATGACATGATTCATGATATAGTGGAGGACTATGTGGACGACATAGTAGTGAAATCCAAAAAGGCGATAACTCATGTAGAGGACTTGAGGAAAGTGTTTGAGCGATGCCGAAGGTACAAGTTGAGGATGAATCCGAAGAAGTAAGCCTTCGGAATGACGGCTGGAAAATTCTTGGGCTTATTGGTGCACAACAGAGTTTAGTGGTGGACCTAAGCAAGGCGAAAATAGTTACAGAGATGCCTCCACCAAAGACGCAAAAGTAGTTGAAGAGCTTTCTAGTGAAGGTCTCGTACATGAGAAGATTCATGCCAGCATTAGCCAAAGTCACAGAACCTTTCGACAAATTGCTAAAAGGAAAGGAACAATGGGACTGGGGGCAAGACCAACAACAGGCCTTAGAGAAGGTAAAAAGAATTTTGTCTTCAGCGCAAATGATGGTAGTGCCACAAAGAGGAATGCCATTACAGTTGTACATCACATCTACCAAGAAGTCTATAAGAGGATTGATCACGCAAGAGGTGGATGGAGAAGACAAACCTGTGTATTACATTAGCCGGATAATCAGAGGACCAGAAACCAGGTATTCACAGGTGGAAAGGCATTGCCTAGCGTTGGTGTTCATTACGTAGAAAATGCGACATTATTTTCTAGCGCACGAAGTAAAGATTGCAACAAAAACTGATCCGATCAGATACCTATTGACTAGGCCATCATTAGTAGGAAGACCTGCCAGATGGATGATGATTCTTTCAGAATACGACATCAAGTGTGTAACACCAAAGGCAATCCGATGTCAAGCCTTGACACACCTGCTAGCTTAATTTCCAAATGGAGAATATGAACCCCCTTCTGAGGATCTTCCGGGTGGAGAAGTAGAATCAATCGACTTGATGGAAGAGGACCTAGAATAGTGGAGTTTGGCTTTTGATGGATCATCTGCAGAAGGTAAAGGCGGAGCAGGAGTAGTGCTGACCACTAAAGAAAGAAAAGAAGTGGCATTGTCATACAAATTAGATTTCCCATGCACAAACAATGAAGCAGAATACGAGGCGTTCATACTAGGATTGTTGACGGCTCAAGAATTAGGAGCCAAATACCTTAAAGTAAAGGGAGATTCAAACCTTATAGTGCAGCAAATAAGAGGCCAATTTGGAGTGAAGGAACCTATCTTGGCGCCATATCGAACTGTAGCACAAAAGGTGATGGAAGCCTTCAAGAAGGTGGTGATTGAATATGTTCCAAGAGGACAAAATAAACAACCTGATGCACTAGCAACGGTCTATGTCCAAGGAGAAGATTTGGATGTGAAGGTAATGAAGAGAACCCTCCCAACCACGGTGCGAGACTTGTTCCCCAAAGACATGATAGATGATTAGAGATATAACATCTCCCATCAATTGCAAACAAAGAAAGGAACAATACCAATCGTGGAGCTATAGAAGTACAACATCATCAAAGGTGTCTTGTATCACAAAGAAGCAGATGGTGTATTGACACGATGCTTGGGGAGGCAAGAAGCAAATAGAGTCTTGCATCAGGTGCATGAAGAAAACTGTGGGTTTGCAGACATAGGCCTGTATCGTAGGATGCAACGCCAAGGGTATTATTGGCCTGAAATGAAGAAGGAAATAGATGCCCTACAACACCAATGTGTTTCATTCCAATAATACCCTAGGGAGGATGAATGCGCCTTCATTGATGACATAGTGGATTGGCGAATCCCTTATGTGGAGTTCTTACAAAGCGGGACTCTTCCGACCGAAAAGAAGGACGCAATTATAATAAAGAGGAAGTTAGAACGATTCTTCTTACAAAATGGAGAATTGTTCAGAAGAGGTTTCAATGGCAAGCCCCTACGGTGTCTGGAACTAGGCGAAGCAAAAGATTTGGTTTATCAAATGCACAAGGATGAACATCAAGGGGGAGCCAAGTTGTACAAACAACTTATCGATCATGGTTACTATTGGCCAAAGATGGAAGGAGATTGTCTAGAATTTGTTAAAAAGTACCACACTTATCAAATACATAGAAATTTGATCCATGCTCCCGCCGTGGATTTCCGAACCTTAGCAACACCACGGCCCTTTCATATATGGGGAATGGATCTTATAGGTCTTGTTCACCCTAATTCCAAGGGTAATATATGGATTTTAACTACCACCGAGATGTACACAAAGTGGGTGGAAGCAGTACCCTTGAAGAAGGCCATGGGACCAGCCGTGGAAAATTTTATCAAGGAGCACATCATTTGCCGTTTCGGGATCTCGAAGATCATTTTGTCGGATAATGGAACTCCCTTCATCAAAATAGGGACATCAAAAATCTGATGGAAAGATACAGGGTGAAACATTATAAATCATCACCCTACTACCCGAAAGGCAATGGACAAGTAGAGGCTATAAACAAAACATTGATAAAAATCTTATCAAAAACCCTAGACGATCATCCGAAGAAATGGGCAGAACAACTACCAATAGCATTATGGGCATATCGAACTTCAAAAGAAAGTTTCTACAAAGTGAAACCCCATACTCTTTGGTTTATGGTGAAGAAGCTATCTTGCCCGCCGAAATAGAAATACTTTCGGCTCGAATGAGACTTCGAAGCTTAGTCGAGGAAGAGAGCCGACCAGCCGCCCTGGAGGCCTTAGGCGACTTCCGAGACAAGGCTAAAGAAAAGCTTGAACGATACCACGAAAGACTGTGACGACAATACAATACCGCGGTGGTACCACGATAAATTCTGGTGGGAGACCTAGTGCTAAAAACGGCAACTCAAGTCATGAGGGAAACCCCAACCACCAAATTTTACCCCAAATAGGAAGGCCCGTATAGGGTACGAGAGATCTCCGAAAGCGGGTATTGCAAGATATCTCGTGTGGGATCGAGATCTTTGTCTCGTGCCCATTAAACTTGAAATGGGTAAAGAAATATTATACATGAGAAGAGCATCACAAAAAGTTATACTTTCAACTTCAAAAGTAATCGAGGCACCTGACTTACAGCCCTCGAAAGTTACACTTTCAACTTCAAAAGTGATCGAGGTACCTGACTAACAGCCCTCGGAAGTTACACTTTCAACTTCAAAAGTGAGCGAGGCACCGACTAATGACCCTCGAAAGTTACACTTTCAACTTCAAAAGTGACCGAGGCACCCGAGTATAAGCCCTCAAACCCAGAAAGTTACACTTTATCTTTAAAAGTGGAGAAGCGTTATGCTTTATTCGACAAAAGCAAGAAAGTTCCACTTTATCTCTAAAAGTGGCAAACGTTATGCTTTCTTCGACAAAAGAAAGATTTACTATATGAAACGTTATGCTTTTCGTTAAAAGCAATTTTTATTATCAATAAATTGACAAACTTTCACTTATACTTGAATGTTTTTTTTAATTTTCTTTTAAAAAAAGTATAAATTCAAGTGTTAGTTTGTGAAAAAAATATATATACATGTTTTTGACAAAATTCATGTTTTCTTATAATACCTATTGTTGTCTTGGAATATTAATTTGAATAACTTGAGATTCAATGATAAATATTGAGTTTTGAGGAATCATTCAAAATTAAAGGCAATCAACAAGGTTAAAGAAACCATGTTCTGATAAATGAAATATGTGTAAATGAGTTTCTGAAATAGGAAATAGAAAAAAAAACTACTACATCAAGTCATGATCTAAAGGCCAAGACATATCAAACTGAAGTGGAGGCATAGCTAAAGCCTCCAAGTCAGCAATGACAGCGTCTCGAATCTTCAGATTTGCAGCTTTCAACTCCCTAACCTGTTGGGTAGTTGACTCCAAGTCCCGCCGCTGACACTCTACATCCCGAAGTTGGTTATCTAAATCTTGAGACTAAATCTTCAATTTGTTCGCGGCTTCGTCAAGATCAGAAATCTGCACTGAAAAGGATTCATCTTCACACTTACGTATAGCAACCTCCGAACGTAGCGCAACAAGATTAAAACTAGACTTGAGAAGATCCAGCCTAGTACGAAAAGGAGACATGTCAACACCTACGGATGCAAGGTCGTCTACATCATCACTAAACTGCTTCAGGTCCTCAATTCGCAATGAATATAAGGAAAGAGTGTGCAACCCAAGAATAAGGCCTGTGAGCTGATCTAAGAAGAAGGTCTGGGAGGAAGCCGCCTTAACAATCAGTCGGTCAAGCATCCGCGGGAACCGAGCTAGGGGACGCTCCAAACTTTTCCGACTAGAAGCTGATATCTGGAAACCCCTCCATGAAACAAGATCCCTACTTGGATTGAAGGAAGCTCTGGCAGGAGCAACTTTAGAAGCCACCATAGAATCTGTCGAGACCAGGGATGGAGGAGCAGAAAGATGTTGTACGACTAAAGATTCCTCTAAGCCTTGGTCACCTGGAGGATAACAGAGGTCACTATATGGCGAGTGGGCAACATCCGGATGGAGAGCATCAAATAACGCGAGTGCCTCAACAGGCAAATGCAAATATTTCATCCTCTCGCTCTAAAAACAAAATGTCAAAGCACAATATATTATAAAGAAAAAGAGGAAAGGAAATTTAAGACAAATCATTTGTGGATTAAAGAAGGATACTCACAATATAGTCAATGGAAAAGGAGTCGGGAGATGCCACAGAAAGGGGAATGTCATTCAGCCCACCCAAAGTATTATCAACAATGCCCTCCCGAGTAATCACCAACTCGGTAGAATCCTTTCGGGGAGGATGAACATCACCAATAGTTTCAGAATGATTCTCCCTCGAGAAAGTAAGAATCTCATCAACATCTTCAGACTCATCATGAGGAACAAGCATAGGAAGGTTTGAAGAAATTGCTGTATCACCCACAGCAAGACTCAAGCTCACATCAGACAAAGTATCCTTAGAATCCAGACTAACACAATCATCGCGATGAGTAGATGACTCAATATCAACAAGTATAGGTTGGACGGGCTCACGACTAGTTGAAGCCGCTGCGGAAGCCTCATTTGTAGTACTATACATTAACCCAAGAGGAACATCATCATCATCATCTTCATCGACCACGGTAACCTAAAAAAAAAAAAAATAAAGGAAATAATTACTCAATGATATGTGCAAGCAGTAATACAAGAAAAAAATGAGAATAGTACGACAAAATACCAAATTTCTACGGCGCTTCTTGATCGGATCCTCGGCTGTCGGGATACTAGGATCAACATTATCAAGGGGGCGTTTTGCTAATGGCTTTATGATAAGCCTGATAGGAGGACGACTGATTGGAACCACGGCAGAAGCAATAGGAAGAGCTATCTCAGAATCAGTAGTAGTAGCCGCTCTCATTTTAGAACGAGTAAGGGTGTGTTTGATTAGCTCTTAATGCCTCTTAATTGGAGTGCCTCTGATTCGGTCAGAGGAAAAACATGTTTGGTAAAAAAAAATTGTCTCTTAATGCCTCTTAATTGGTTAGACAAAAAATTAAAGCTTAACCATTTAGAGGCACATCTGAATGAGTTTATATTTTTTTGGACAAAAATACCCTCTTCAATATTATTAATTTCCTTTTGTATCCATTTTAACTCTCTTTCTCTCTCTTCATTAAGATCCATTGCCCATTTTAGCAGGATCAGTGATTGATACTGATAGATATGGCGATTGTGATGATGGAGATTTAGGGCTTTGTGAAGATCCCCTGATGAACTCCTTTGCTGCATATGTCAATATAGAAAAACACAAACATATACATAAAATATAATTATATTCCATCCGAGAAAATTCATGCGTGCTATATGTGTTTATATGTATACACATACGTATCTATAGAATTGGGGAAAAAGAACTATTACGACGGGGGTGGTGACAGATTAGTCATTAATTACCATGGCGATCATGGTTTGTTTTACTGAAATTCCGGTCGAAGGTGGAGATGAGGAGAGAGAAAATGGATTTCTAAAGCACGCCTCTGTGCAAAGTTTTACTTTTCTGGCTCAATTTCCACCTATTCTATTTTCTCTTTTCTCTCTTCACACGTAATTCATCTCTCTCTAAATATGGATATAGATGAATATGTATTTGTATATATATTTGTATATGTATACATTTATTTATGCAATTTTATGTGATTGTTGTTCTTTGATGCTTTCTTTTGGTTCATTGCGTTGTGTAATGAAAATGCTAGGGCTCAAAAGTATGTTTGATGAGTGTTTAATTATAGTTTTTTAATAAAGAAATTGGAATGCATTTCGAGCTATTTATGAATAACCTTTGTGTTTGGGAATTTTGTAGTTTTTATATATTTTTTCTTTTGTTCAGAGGGTTAAAATGGTAAAGTATTGTTATTCAGACATTTTGGAAAAAAAATTATCAAACAACATTTTTTCATTCAGATACAATTCTATCCAGATGCTCTATATTATTCAGACGTCTAAAATGTTCAGGTCTTAACACTCAGTTTTATCAAACACCACCTAACTCTCATCTCCTCGGCATCAGAGGATCCCTGGGGAGGAGCTAGAGAGGACACCCGAAACGGAGCCCGTGGTGGAAGACTCCTGGAAGTAGTGGGAGCCTGTGATGGAATGTCTGTTAATTGAGGGAGAGACGACTTAGGCATCAAAATGTCACGCTCAGCCAATCGGCTACTGGATGGCCAAAGTGCTGAATGAACATTGGGCTTGGGAGAGCATAGCAGCAGGCCCCATTGAAGACGTTTCGAAATAAAGACTGGCAATGAACAAACCAAGGTATCATCCTCCCATTTTTTAAGATTGACCTGCCAGTAATTACGTTCGCTAGTAGCATATCGCCCGCTCCGGGAGTCATCTGGTATGACAAAAGGAAGGGATCTATAAGGATCACTTGATAGCCTCGGAAATGCCCATGTAAAAGAGGGGGAGGTAGAGACGAAATTGAGAAGAGCATCCTCATAATTCCCCCGACAGGTGTGATCGAAAGGGCGTTCCTGGTCATATCCGAATTGTCTCATGACCCTGTGAGGAGAATACAGTACAGTGCCAAAACTATTATTTTCAAGGAAATAGGGAAGCTCCGTAGACTGAAGAAAAACGAACCAAGACAGTGCAGAACCACTCAAGCTAGTTATGTTGAGACTTGAGTAGGTACGAAATTTGTGCTTGTAAAAATGAGGTAGATGACCGCAACCCCCTGAAACAAGGGTATAGGGACGAGCAGTGAAGCAGGAATAATCATCAAGGAAAGGTCGCAAATCCGTACTGTCAGGACTAGATCGGTGATCAATCTAACGTGACATGCGAGGAATGATGTTGCGTGATATCATAGAAGGAGAATTCTTTTTCTTCTTAGAAAGATGCTCAAGATCGGAATAGCCCGAAAAGCACTCGAAAAGAAAGATCTGAAGGAAGGAGCATGGAATGAAGCAATTGACATCATACCTGGAAAAAAAAAATAAGAAAAAGGTTAAAGGAAAAGAAGCGCAGTTTGAAAGACAATTAATATATATATATATATATATATATATGAAAGTGATTACCTCCCAACGGATTCTTTCATGGAAAGGGCTATTTCGTTTAGGCGACGATATAAGGTCCCTAGGAAGAGAGAAGCAAGGGGAATCTCCGAGCCCCGGGATAACAACGCTGCCAAGCTGAACATACGGGCAGAAGGACCGTCTATGGGAGACCCATGGAAGAGGAAACGGGAAAACCACATAATCAGATAAGCCGCCAGAGGAAAAGGACAAGTTTCTTCACGGAAGACAAGAACAGACTTGTCGTGAACAGAGCTGTCCCACTGGTTGGTCTTGTAGTCACGGAAGAAATAGCGCACCAGGATAACCAAGAATTTTCTTTCGACTTGAGGTCTTGAAGTCTGGAAGGAGCGTATCGCCCTTGAAGCGGAAGATGAAGTGGGAAGATTGCATGAAGGCCTCCGTCAAGTAGGCAACACAGTCATCATCCCTAGTGGACATGCTAGAAGGACCGCAGGAGTTTGAAGCAACAATAGGAATTCTACAAGATGAAATTCAAAATAAATATATATTTCAGAAAAATGAGAATGAATGAAAGAAATAAAAGAAGAGAACTTACTGATAGAGGACATAGACATCCTCTAGAGTAGGGGTGAATTCCCCCCAGGCAGTGATGAATGTGCAAGTAGAGGAACACCATCGTGAGATCAACGCAGTAAGAGCGTTATGGTCCTGATGGATACGTAGGTCTCTACACAGTTGAACACAGCGAAAGATGCTCTGACAGGAACACCATTGTGATGAAGGAGAATGCTCTGACATCATTGAATACTCAACGCAGTATTTCCACGTATTCAGTGTTTGCAAGGATCTCATCGGTCCAGGCCTGCCATCCTTGAATACGACTAGATGAATCTGACAGGAAGCGAAGGGAACTGAAGGGGTACTCTTGTTTCTCTATGCATAGGCGGGGAATGCAATCGGCATGAGGGAAGTCATCCCAACCTCCAGAAGCTGGGGCATTCAGAATAAGCCTTCTTTCTCTGGTGGAGGAAAAGCTGTACGGTCATAGTCTTTAACTCTGTCCCAAAAGATGTCAGAAGGACCAAAGAAGGGAGCTCTCCCCCAATTGGTGATGAATGGAGACTCCTTGGTAGTTCTTGGTTCTGCAGAGCATTCAGGTGAAAGGGCCTACAAGCAAGGGGAAGTTCATTATAACAATTTTAAAGAAAGCAAAGAAAGGATGTCAAGTAAAGTATGTGAGCTTAAAGTACTCAACATGGCAAAAAGGGACGAACGTCCGAGAGTTAAGCTTCAAAACACCTGAAAAGAAGAAGAAACAATGTCAAAAAGATTGAGGGAGTACATTTATGCAAGAAAAATTCCAGAAAATTTTCAAAAAAAACTTCGGACGGCCAAAAGTCATCCTTCGGAGCCTTTTTTGAACTTATAATGGCATATGTCATGGAATAGCAATGACTTTTGTAGGGCTCATCGATACGGTCATTTTGATATATTATGGGCCCCAAAACTCCAAACGGATCAAAAGTTACGCTCCAAATAATAACTGCTCGTCCTGAACTTCATTTTTTTGCCCAAAACATGGTTTTCTGCCTAGGGTTCGCCCCCTAGGGTTCATCCCCCTAGGGTTCGGCCCCCTAGGGTTTGCCCCCTAGGGGTTTGGCCATCTGGAGTGGTTTCGCCGCATGCAAGCATATCAGTTTTTCTCCTTTCGCGTTTTCGTCGAAAAATGTCAAATCTTTCTTTATTATCCGAGGGAAAAAACCAAGATGTAATCAAGGTAATGGGGCTCGGAAGACAAAAGAAAGTTTGGAGAGTTAAAAAAAAAATTGCTAAGGTTCTACCTCTAGGGTTCGGCGCCCTATAGGGTTCGTCTCCTATAGGGTTCGGCCACCACCTAGGGGATGTTTCCTTAAAAAAAATTATTAGGGTTCGACACCCTATAGGGTTCGGCCACCTAGGGGTTTGTTTCCTCACATACCTTTGAGGTCCTTTTTGCTCTACTAATCCACTACTTGGGATGAATGCTCCTTCACCGCGAAAATTATAGCTTTTTTCTGAGGAATTCCGAGGGAAAAAACCAAGATATGATCAAGGTGATAGGGCTCGGAAAACAGAAGAAAGTCTACAATTACCTGAAAAAATATATATAGATGAAAAAATTATGAGAAATTGGCTAACGAAGACTCCAATAAAGGTTGCACCCCTAATGGTCTATAATTACCTGGTGTTGGATACCGCAAGGATGTCCCTGATGGTGAGACTTGCTAATGTGGCTGCAATTGTGATGAACACACGTGTGTTCGTGGCTCCTAACGATTATGAGACAATCCTAATTAATATGCACGCAAGTAGCACCTACTTAATCAGAAGCAAGGCATGCGATAATGAATTATAAATATGGACTCCTTACTTCTCCAAAATAAAGATAAGTAAAAAGTTTATATTTTTCGAAAAGAATAAAATTAAAGTTGATTTTATTCCCAAGAAAGGGTAATTTTCAAAAATGGCTTATTTATATGTATATATATATATATATATATATCAAATAAAGAAAGATTGGATTTTATTTCCAAAATAAAGAAAGATTTGATTTTATTTCCAAAATAAAATTAAGATTTTATTTTATTTCCAAAATAAAATTATGATTCGATTTTATTTCCAAAATAAAATTATGATTCGATTTTATTTCCAAAATACAATTATGATTTTATTTGGTTTGATGAAAAAGAAAGATTTTGTGTACCCAAAATAAAGATTTCTTTTTATTTAATGCTATTTGATTATTTTTCTTATTTTCAATTTCCAGGAAAAATAAAGAAACAAATCTTGGGCAAGTTATGGACATATTTTTGGAGGATTTCCCAATATACCCTGCTAGGTTTTGCATCCCTAGGGTTTAACCCTAAGGGTTTTGCTCCCTAGGAGTTCCCTTTACTAGGACCATAGTCTTCAAGACCCGTAAAGTGAAGTCACGCGAAATCGTTAAAAAGCTTGAAGTATTCTTGCACGATCGTCTATTTGGAAATGCGACTCTCGTGCAGGGGGCAAATGTGGGCCCATGTACAAAATTAGGGTGCACATGACCTAATTAAATTAAATGCACAATTAGGGTTCCACGAGCTCATTAAATGTGCAAATTAGGGTTCGCATAACCTAATGAATGAAGATAGAAAAGTCAGAAATAAATGTGCTAGACCCGGGAGAAGCCTCCACGTGTCCCGAGGCAGAAGACTCGTGGAGGTGGCTTATTTTGGGAATTAATTGATGGATTAGATTGGTGACTAAAAGGACAGGGCAATATGGGCATTACTCTAATGACTAAAGGGTATTTCTGAAATTTCATTGAAAATGTGTGCCTATCATGTGATTACTTAAGTCCAGGAAACTCTATAAATACCCCTTCCATTCTAGGAAGGAGGAGGACTCTTTTGGTAGCTTAAGGCTTGGATATTCCACCTAAAAGCACAAAAAAGATTTGAACACTCTCTCAACTCGAAGAACTGAAGAAGACTCTTGGAATCCCAATAACCCTAACACGGTTTTCGGATTCTAGGGGTTCTGTCACGCGTCGTTGGAGTAATCGCCCACCTGTCGTTCTCCCCTCTTCAATCAATCAATCAATTCCTTGCTCTTTGTGGATTTCTCTCCTCCTCAGCTAAAACGAAACCCTAAAGAAGCAAGACGCGATTTCCTTGCCCACAATATATATATGGTGTAATTTGAAGATAATGTTTTGTGATTTTTGTTCGTATTTTGTATATATATATATTTCTTAATTGTAGTATAGTGAAAAAGAGGAAGTATATGTGGATTGATATTTGTTATATAAATGGGTATATAAAATTGATATTGTGAATGTATGTGAAATTGATATTGTAAATGTAGTTTTTCTTTTGTAATTTGATTAAGTAAAATTGGTATTGATATTGGTTATTTAATTATATTATTTTAAAGTGAACATACATTAATTAAAATAAAATGTCCATTATTATATAATATTAATAAAATACATAAATTAAATATTAAACTAAATTAAATTAAATATAATAACATATAAATAAAATAAAGTTAAATAATTAATATAACAAAAAATAATACAAAGTAAAGTAAAGAAAATAAAAATAAAATTCCTTAGTTTACTTAATTTTTTCCTACTAAAATCAACTAAGTAGCATTTGCTTAGTTTTCACTACTAAATTTACATCACCTAAGTACTATTTACTTATTAATATTACTTAGTTTCCCAATACTAAAATAAATTAAGTAGTATTAATTTACTCTATTTTACACTACTAAATAAAATAATATAATATAATAACATAAACTAAAATTACTTTATATAATATAAGATAATATAATATAAAATAAATCATAACATAACATGACATGACATAACATAAAATGAAATAAATTAATAACTTAATTACATTCCTTATATTTATTAATTTAAATAATATAATATCATACAAAATAAATAAATTTTTTAAAAAATATAACGACAATGATTTAATTAAAATAAATAAAAGAGAGAACATACACTCTATCAATAACTCAACTGCAACTAATACTCGAACTGATTCTTCGGCAGCAAAAAAAGTATGGGCCGTAGTTTCTGTTTGTGTCCCATACTCGAATTGAATAATTGAATTACTTCAAATATTCCTCACTATTCCATCATAACAAATGACAACATCTCGAAGGAGGGCTATTAAGTTGTTAAACAAAGTAAACGATCTTCGTATATTGCCTTCTGTGTTCCTCGATTCATTGTTTTTAGTGCAATATATATGTCCCCTTGTGTTCTAGCCGAAGTCCCTCGGTCACTAGAGTCCACATGCTACACAAAGTCTTGACAATCCAAGCTCTAGCCGAGTTTCAAACGCAACAGGACTCCAGATTACGATGACTTCTCGGGTGGGTGTTTAGCATATCGAGCACGCCGGGCCTGACGCATGGCCACATCAACCAATTTTTGCCATTTCAAGTTTTCTCCCATTTTCACTCCAAATGACCTCCTTTCTTCACCATTCATCACACCAACCACCTTACACTATAAAAGAACACAAAACAAATAAAAATGAACATGAAAACAAGAAAATAGCAACAATTAAGCATGAAATGGACAACGATTCGTGGATATGAAATCCACTTATCAGTAGTGATGAATGTGGTGATAATGTTGACAATAGTGAAATGGAAGTAGAGAATAAGAGAATTGAAGGGGAGAGTGATGAAGATAGGGAAAATTTTATTTATAATCTGCAAGTAGCCGACCATCTAAAACCTAGTGTTAGAAAAGATTTCAAAACAATAGATGAAGTTAAGGATTTCTACAATGCATATGCTAAAGAGGCGGGATTTAGTATTCGAAGTTGGGCTACTAAGAAATTCGAAGGAAGTGATGAAGTTAAAAGGAAAGTGTATGTCTGTTTTAAACAAGGTAACAAAATAACAATTACGGATGTTGAAACTAAAAGGCATCAGGGATCGATAAAAGAGAGTTGTAAAGCAAAGGTAGCTGTGTTGAAAATAAATTCTGAGGCTTATGTAGTAACCTAATTTATTGAGGTCCATAGTCAACTTTTGGCTACTCCATCAAAGAAGCATTTATTAAGATCTCACCAAAGTGTTTCGAGTGCGCAAAAGTGTTTGACTCAACAACTTTCCATGATAAATATACCCTCACATCAACAATTTAATTTTCTTGGAGTACAGGCTGGAGGGTTTAAAAAGATTAGGTGTACACAAACAAATGTATATAATTATGAAAGGGATAGATGTAATGAGTCGAAGAGGCATGACAGAGAAATGTTTAGTGAGTTTTGCAAATTAAAAAAGGGAAAGAATCCATCATTCACTTATAAAATTAAGGTAGATAATGAACAGAGGATAACACAGTATTTTTGGGCTGATGCTACCTCTAGGGCATATAGTTTTTATGGTGATGTAGTCGTCTTCAATACTACATACAACACCAATCGATATGGGCTGATTTTTTCACCACTGATGGGAGTTATCAAACATGGTCAAACCATAATTTTTGCGTGTGCATTCTTAAGTGACGAGACCTCGGATTCATTTGTTTGGCTATTCAACCAATTTTTAGAGGCTATGCCAGGTGATGCCCCTAAAATGATCATTACTCATCAAGATCCCGCGATGTCCAAAGCAATATTAGAAAATCTTCTTGATACTTTTCATAGATTCTGTAGTTGGCACATATTGATAAAATTTTCAGAAAAAATAGACTCGGTTAAGTATAATGCTCACTATAATGAATTTTTCGATTGTATTTGGAATTTAGAGTCTAAAGAAGAGTGATTTGACATAGACGGAGCTTGTTGGGAGGAGCGGGTTACATGACAACAAATGGTCACAAACAATGTATGACATTCGTAAAAATTGGGTGCCTGCTTATTGTAATCATGTTTTCTCAGTCAATATGTCAAGTAGCCAACGAGCGGAAAGCTCTCACACTTTTTTCAAAAGATATGTTTCTAAGAATAATTCATTAGTTGATTTCATGATCCAATTTAATAGGGGGCTAGTACACCAACGTCAAGAAGAGTTGTTGACCGATCACAAAGATTTGATTGAGAAACCTAAAGTGAAGATGAATCATGACTTTGTGTTCCAAATGGTTAAAATTTATACTTGGGAAATGTTTTATAAATTTGAAGATGAGATATGGGAATGCTTGAATTACCATTTTGAGCTTATCAAGGAGAGTGACAATCAATGCGTGTTTCAAGTTCATAGAAAAAAATGTTCACACGTAGAGTGCGACAACTTATTTATGACAAAGGATTGGGTTTTGCTTCATGTCGTTGCCACACGTTTGAGAGTATGGGGATACCATGTAGACATAGGCTTGGTTACTTGCTCAAAATGCATGATTATGACGAATTACCACAACAATACATTTTGAAAAGGTGGACTAAGAAGGCAAACTCCGTGATAGTGGTCGATAATGAAAGTGGCATAATGATAAATAGTGACAAAGAATATCTAATCGAGCGGAGTGAATTAATTCAATGTTCTTTGGATGTTATTAATAACGCCCTCACAAGCCAAGAAATAATTAATATTTATAAAGATGATTTGGCTCATGCACTCGAATCAATCAATCTTTTGTAGATAGTGGTAAAAGTTCACAATGTGGAACTAGTGCAAGTGTAGTCTTTGGGAAGATGAGTTGCAATAAAGACCATATGTACAATGAACCAAATCAAGTAAGGGCAAAAGGATGTGACAAAAGACTTAAAGGAGGGAAAGAAAGGGCATTAGGAAAGGCAAAGAACTCAAAAGGTAGATGTTGTCATGGTTGTGGGAAAGTTGGACAATCACATGACAAAAGGAATTGTCCAATAGTTGCACATCGGTAAGTAATATTTAAGTAATAGTAAAAAAAATTAGTTATCTCAATCTTTAAATGATTAGTGTTATTTTGGATTTTATGTAGAGATTCTCCCAGCAATGAAGGTGCAACATCATCTTCAAGTTCAGAGGGTGATAGTCATACAGTCCAAGGTTTAATCATTTCTTTTATTAAATATTATGAGTTACATATCAATATATCTAATATACATATATTTTATTTTATTTTCAGGCTCACAGATGCAAAATGATATTGGTTATGAAAATTATCCCCAAAATCATGAGCCACCGCAATAACAGTTACCATGCCAGCATAGGAATGCCACCGTATGAAGCCTTGTACGATATAATCTAGTAATATATCTAAATGTATAATCCTGTTATCTTAGCATTCTAGTGGGTCACTTCGATTTTAGGAGGAGTCTATATATGTATTCTTGTAACTAAAGAATCACTCTGGACTCATTTCTGAATGGGATGACCTACACTACAGTTTTAGTAAATAAAAGTAAATTTTTGATTAGTATCAAATCTTTGTTCTGACTTGTTCTCTAGTTTACTTTTGTCAATACATACATTGATTTGTCTTAATGTTTTATGCTCTTTTATATTTCAGCCTGATAGGCTGTAAGAAAGCTTGGAATGATTGTTTGCGGACTTCTGGATGAGTTCCCAAGTTGCATATCAGTTCATAGAAAAAATGATCCTTTCCTCGATCATAGGACTTCTTTATACATAAGCATCAATGTTTTAAGAAGCTTATGGTTTTTGTACCGTATTGTTGCTGCCTTGGAACAAAGATAGATATATTTTTCTTTAGTATTAGAGTAATTAGAAGTTCCATTCTATTTGCAGGAACCTTATATATAAGACAATAATTGCAGTCCGAAACCCAGTTTCTGCAATTCCTAGCTGGAAAATAAGAATATGTTGGGATTTCCTGCCAGAGTAAATGAAGAAACGGTGAAACTAGTTGTTCATCATACATACATTGAATTGATATGATCTTAATTTATGTGCTAATGGAAAGTGATGTGTATTTTTCCCTACTATATATTGTTGTTGATATTATTTCAACTATATATTTATGCTATGTTCAGTCAACGTTCAACAACATTCATTGAACTCTTTATCATTATCAGCTATATTGAATTTTAAAAGTTCTTTAATTGATGTCATAAGTTCCAAATCAAGCCTATCCTTCTATTGATTTTTAGAAGTTCTTCAATTGATCTATTATATATTTTGCAATGGGTCTCCCTAGTCCTTCTATAGTGTTTATAGTGTTAGTTATCTGCTTGTTTCTTAACCTAGCACCAGAAATGCAACTTGAGGTCAATTTAGTTATCACACTTGAGTCTCCCTGAGCTAATGGTTGTCCCCTTTACTCGATCTCTTAAATTACCTTTTTAGATATCTACACAGTCAGGTTGTTGTCCTTTCTAAGGAGGAATTTCTGCCTTTCATTGTCAGTGAACAGTGATCCAGCTCTGTAATTAAGATGTATTCTATAAAATATTTTACACACAGACAAGGTGCTATAACCAAATAGGAACTCATTTATTCAGACAAGGTGCAGCTTACTAATGATACCACCTCGACCTGGACTATCTATCTTAATGTACTACTCCTAATTAGTAGTAGTATTAATTAGTATTATGTTTAATTACATGTAACAACATAAACTTAGTAAGGCACATATTTTTGCCATCATCAGTTGTACTTGAACAGTATTTCTTGGAAAACAAAATCAGACAGGGGAAAAGGAAACAAGTTTCCCTACTTAGCAAACAGTTGGTGTACAAGCAATAAATCTCATGATCCATCCTTCCCAATTAACCCTTTGCAGTACTTGTATTTTCAGGGAAAGTGCATGGACGTACAGTTTATAATGATCATGAACGTATTTATATTAATTTGAAAAGGTTTTGTGGAAGCTTAACTAACTGTCTTTTATTCGAAAATAAATTAATATTGTACGGTACGATACTATACTATACGATACTTGTATCAAACCATCAACTAGGAAGTATTAATTAAGATGAATCAATTTAGTTGATGATAATCGACTAATTCTACGTCTATAATCATTTTTATCAAACAAAACGTTGAAACACACGCATGTATAATGTGAAATAATTATAGTAAGACACTATCAAGAAAGCAATTAATTATTATCCAAAAGTCGTCAATTATATATATATATATATATATATATATATATATATATATATATATATATATATATATATATATATATCATAACTGGACAAATGGCATGAACCGTAACCTATTTTAAGACGAGTGAGAATAGAATAACCAGTATCCTCATGAAGTCAGATAGTTTGAAAACGTCTCAAAATTTGTTAGTTTTCAATTGTTGAAAAAATATCCTTCTCAATATAAACTACCAGACTGTCATTCATCCACTCGTCTCCCATTTTGTTACGCAAGTCAATCTTGACAATTTTCATCGCAGAGTTAATTTAAACACTTTAAGCAAGGCTTTCTTTAAACATTTCATAATATGGTCCAAGACTCCAAGTTAATTTTAATGGGTGAGATCAACACTTTAAGCAAGGTTTTCTTAATTTAAGGTATTAAACCATCTTAATTTTTATAATTAAAAATAAAATCAATTATTCCTAAATTAATAGAAAATCAATTAAGAATAAAATCAATTTTTATTCTTTTTCTTATATTCCTAAATTTATTTGTCATCATCAAATTACATAAAAAGTGGAGACCTAATTAATAGAAAACATTAATAGTATGCATATTTAGGATTAATTAAAATTAATAGTACCAAATTTGAAAGACATTTAGGTTAAATTAAAAATTAGTTAAATTACTTACAAAAGTCCTGAGGAAGAGGAAGAATCGCTTCAGAAGAGGTGGTGAGGAGCTTAAGCAGAGGCCGAGGAGGCGAGTGGCTAGAAGAAGCACAGACCAAGCAGAGGGCGTAGCCTCGCAGGGAAGACCGGAAGAGATGAGTAGAGGCGAGTAGGCGACTTGGGTTGGGCGAGACAAAATTTTTAGACGACTAAGGAAGTAAAAAGAGTCACGTTGAAGTGGAAGACTTAATTAAAAAAATTATTATTTTTAATTTTTTTTTTATGAACGACGCTGCTTCATTTTAATTTAAAATAAATAAAAATGAAAGAACTAAATTATCGTCTCATCAAGGCAGTAGTGGAGAAGAAGACAAGAAGTGAAGAACATCTCGCCGAGTCGCCGATCGCCGCCGCCCGAGTTGCCCTGCCACTCACGGGCCGGGCCACTGGGCAACGCCTCGCCTCGCCTAGTTCCGCCTCGACAATGGATCAGTCTGGACTCCGGACTGATTAAAATATGGACCCACTTTTTTATTTTATTTTTGCTTTTTTTTTTTAAAAACTAAAAAAAAGTTTAATATTTTATGGAACTGAATTTTTTTTATAATACAAGATTTTGGGTGTGATTTTGATACATATAACAAAATATGTATATACATAGTCTGCATATATGTTTTGTTATATGTATCTAAATCACACCTAAAACACTGTATTATGGAAAAATTCCAGCCCATAAAATATTAAAAAAATTAGTTGTTTTAAAAAAAATAACAAAAAAGAAAAGTCCGAACTGCATACTAAGATCCTAGAATCCAGGACTCATATATATATATATATATATATATATATATATATATATATATATATATATATATATATATTGCAAGTCTAAGAATGGTGGTGTGAAATATTAGACAATTATTTATTAATTAATTGCATCTATATTTTCACTATACCATTACCATGTATCATTAAACAAACGTACACATGAACAAAATTAATCCCACTTGATGATCACCCAGTTAATCAAAATCACGAAACAAATACAAAGTAGTTACCAAATACTATACGTAATGGTTAGAACCATCATATACTTGTATCAAATAACACCACAAACACGTACAACGGTACAAAATGTTCTATTGATGTCCATCTCAATATATATAATATTTTAAACCACAAATTATACACTGCATACATAACGTGTTGGTTAGATAATAAAAATTATCAAAATTACAACCAATTTAATAACATTAACAACAATACCGCATACATAACATTAACAA